>JAEIIL010011875.1:0-18591 GCA_018905715.1 Drosophila lini | reverse complement strand
ATCCGCAAATGTTATCAAATTCACTTCCGAGTGGAAACTAGAACAGGCCTGTATATTTATTAATTCAAAGCAGAATAATTAAAATAATATAGTTTAAAATTTTAAAAGATGAATTATTATAGGAGTTCGAAAGATATTAACTTATAATTCCGTTTGCTAAGTTTTTTACTTTAAACTTCACTTTTTAAATAAACATAAAATCGAAAGAAAATGTATTTTATGTTAATTTTTTTTGCCTTATATTTTATTAATAATTATTACCTTTAGAGCAGATTTTTCTATTTATTATTTATTTACAAGCTATCCTAATTTTTTGTAAAATTTTTCTGCTGCTTAAGTTCTGCCTGAAAACACCTTTAAGGTGAGCCAACCTGCAAGTGCAATTCTTCCATTTTTCTGGGAAATACACATCGACTTTGGCAAACGACAGTTTCAAGCAGCCTTTTCAAGATTGTTTGCAATTCAAGTCAGAGCTCTTCGTGCTTGGCTTTGCATAAGGTTTTGACCTTAATGGAATCGAAGCAAACATAAACACAGAGGGCCAGCAGGATGGATTTGAATTGGGAATGGGTTGCACGTGCCCCACACACACACAGTCAGACTCTCTCCAACTCGACAGTGTCCTGATGTTGCCGATGTGAGTGTGGCTGCTGTGTTGTGTTGCTGCTGTTGCCGCTCATAGGCAGCAATTATGGTTCGTTAGTGTGGCCCGTATTTGAAGTGTGCGAGAAAGACAAAAGCCCGAGAACAACAACTCGGCTAACAACAAGTGCCATAAAAATTAAGTTAATAAAAGGCAACGACGACGAGCCGCTTTGTTCGCTCGTCCTTCTTGTTGTACCCTTTAACCAAAGGGTTGTCCAGGTATATTGTTTTCCGGAGAGATTTACTGCAATTCTTCTTAAGAAATTGATATTTTCTTCGTGCATCTGGCAAATTCTTTTCTGTTTTTTTTTTTTTTTTTAACATTAACTATCATCTTTTTCTTGTTAATAAAAAGTATTCATTGCGGAAGACGAGGTATTTTATGGTTGGCTATTGGCTAGTCCTTGTTTTAGGGTGCACACAAATTTTGTTTATTCTGTTTTGCACTCTCTCGCTTACTTCTCCTCTGCCACTGCTATGGTTGTTGTTGCTGTTGCTGCTGCTGGGTCCTGGGGTTAATACTGAACGCGGTGTCCTTGGCACGGCCCACCACTGCGAGGCGGCATCTTGAAGCACCGTCTGTAGTGGTAATTGTTTTTTCGGATCGGCCAACAGTCTTCCTCCTTATTCCTCCCTCCCCCCAATGGCTCTCCGCATTGTTGTGGCCTGACCTCGCACTGGTTAAGAGATCTCTCACCCGCTCCTCGGTTTCCATTCTGTTTTCCAGGCACTTACTTTTTGCTGTACGATTTCATCGATTACTTCGATAAGGACGATGCAACGGCTCTGCCGCGGGACAAGTATTTGGAAATTATGAACAACATTTTTGGCAAGGCAACGCAGGCGGAACGCGAGGCCATCATTTTCCAGGTAAGTTTTCTAAACACACTGGCAATGCTCCAGGACAGACTCACTAACTGCATCCGTGTTTATGAATTTAAAATGCATTCCTGCACAATGCAACCACCCCATGTCACCGGCAGACTTGCAGCGTGATCTGAACACGTTAAATGGACGTCAGCTGCGACGGCTGCCTGATTGAAATGCATTTAGTGGCTTTATTCATTTACTCTGTCCTGTAGCAGCTAGCAAATTTCATTTTGCGGCACTCTGCGTCATCCGTGGACATGCATTTGACAGCCGTGCCTGCACTAGAGCGGGGACAAAATCCGGGATAAGTCGGTCCAGGGAGACTCCGAAATGTCAGTCCGAAACTAGTTGAACGGAAATTGGCCTAACTGACAGATAACTTCATTGTGGCCGGAAAGCATGGAAATAATTTCAATGACCAATTTCAGTGATGGGACATTTTCCCCTGGCCAATACAAATTGATTTTTGTATCTTCTTTTTGATGCTTTTGCTATCTATGAACTGGGGAGTCTTATCCCGTTTATTCCACAAAGCGAAATATATATTTTAAAACTCCCAAGTGGTTCTTAGAGGCATTCAAGTTCTTGGACGAATGAAGAAGAACTTTACGGAACCTTTTAAGCTTTGTAAACTATAATTTTTATATAATTTTAATTTGTCAAGTTTCTCTGAATTACAGTTTTATTGACAACTATTTGCTCTCTTTTCCAGTACACCAGCTGGGAGGGTAATCCGGGTTTCCAAAACCAGCAGCAAATTGGACGCGCCGTGGGCGACCACTTCTTTACCTGCCCCACCAACGAGTATGCCCAGGCTCTGGCGGAGCGAGGTGCCTCCGTGCACTACTACTACTTCACACACGTGAGTACCCATATCCTTACCCGTAGCCTTGGCCAGTGTCCACTGTAGCCACTGATTGCGCGGCCTGGCCGCCATTAAATATTTCTCAGCCTTTGACACGTAAGATGGCGTTGAAGCGCGTGCGTCCGATCGAAATGCGGTCAAATGGGGCGCAAGTGGCGCAACGGAATAAAAAACCAAGCCGAAGCGACGGAAACGCAGGCAACTGCAATTTGTTTGTCATTAAAATTGCACACAAGGCTAATGGCAGACAGCAGTCCAGCTCAGATTTAAAGTGGATACCTGTCGCAGATATTCGTGCACTGGGGAAAATGGCTGTAAGCTTTAGAAAAGTCTTTTCTACAAAAATAATGAGACATAATATATGGATTTTCATTGGAAAAACCTCTTTTTTATACCCTTGTAGGGAATTTTCATTTTAATCAATTGTTTAACGCTGAAATAAAGAAACTTTTGGCTTAGTTAGGATCGTTTTTAAGTTCAATTTCAATCCGCAAGGGTATAAAAACTTCGGCTTCTTAAAGTTAGCTTCCGTTCTTGTTAATTTCTGACATAGCTCCCGAGGTTTTAATTTGGAATATCCTTTCAAATCTCCTGCATCCCATTTGAAAGACGCACAAGCTCATTATTTTCACGTGCACTGTAGCTGCATCATCAGCAGAAGCAGCCATGGCTGCGGAAAATGTCAACGCGACTGTGTGAGCCTTAATTATTAATGTTGGACTGATGGCGGGGCGTTGCCAAAGTCCGAAGTGCGGCTCCGGGGCTTGAGAGGAGAGGAACTGAGAGCCTCAGGCTAATCTGCAGAACAGAAAGTGAAAGTTTTTTAACCAGAATGAGGTCAGGAGCGGGCTCTAGTTGATAGCTTTTGGCTGAGAATAGCTCAAACATGAAGAACGGTCGGTCGGTGTTATTTCATTGTGTATAATTATTCAGATAGGGAAAAGTTCACGAGGGGGAAATCTTTAAGTGAAGGTTAAAGTTGAGATACTTAGGCTTCGAAGGTTAATTACCAAGGAGCTGTTCAAGCTGACGTAAGTTTCTTTTGTTTCTGTTCACCTTTCGATCAATGGTTTATGACCTACTAGATATTGTGTGGGGCTATTCCAACGTCTCAGTCGCTTTTTAAATAATGATAAGTTTGTAGTTAATCAGTCAGAGCCCGATCTTTATCTTAATCGTTAAATTACTATCCTCGGTGTGATTGTAATGATTAAAAAATCACTGCTTAGTTATGACATCTACCCAGTCCTCTGTCAGCTGCAATTTCTCTTGGCATGTCTGGCCATTCCGTGTGTATTTTTCAATTAATCAAGCAATTTGTTGAAGACAGCCCGAATGCGTGCAATCCACTTGATTGGACTTCATAATGTCACACCTATCAGGGCAAGGGTCGTGGTGGCACTAGCACTGATAGGAGCAGGAGCAGGAGCAGTAGCAGTGGCAGTCGCAGTTGTCGTTGTCGCAGTTGTTGCTGCGTTGTTGAGCTCTCGGGCAACCTTGGCCGCCATAATTATGGTAACCAAAAGTTTCACGCAACACACGCCCACCAGCTGGGGAAAGAACCCTCACCCAGACACACGCACACATGCACACACACACACACACACAGACATAAGCACCCGAAGGGCCTCTCGTTGGGCGCCAATTAAACTACACGCACAAGCTCTGGAGGTTGGCTCCGGGCAGACACAGCCACTACACAACTACACAAATGCTGGGGGACGCAGGACCGACAATCGTTACTGGATCACGACCCAGAGGCAGAGGCAGTGGCAGTGGCAGAAGCGGGGAAGCGGAGTCGACTAATGAAACTTCAATTTACGAGGTCACGGCCCGCATGCCCTGCACGTGTGGGGCATAATTTCAGTCAGTTATTTGTTTAAACGACTTTGGCTGCGGTACCTGCTTCTGCTACTGCTGCTGCCGATTGATATCGGCCCAGTTGTAGGCCCAGTTGGATCGGCCTAATGATTAACAAATACACAGCTCGCACATTGCGTATACGCAGTGTGGACTGTATGGTATTGATTTTCTGGCGCCGGCTTCGATTCCTTGAATACATACATGCTAATAGCAATGAATCGTAGTCGATATCGACTGATGATAAGTGGTAATTTGACTGAACGAATCACTGCAGAAGTTAAAGCTGTATTAAGCATAAGACACACTGAGAATGTGATATTTCAGATACCCTTTCAGTCACAGTCACGTATTCCATTGATAATAGTTGTCTTTTTAGTTCTTATATTTAGTAGCTCTAATAGAGGCGTGCCAATTTTAAGCACCTTATCAAAACCGTTTTCCCCTTAATATCTCCATATTACTCATACGCATAGTGGTGCGCAATATGCTTTTTACATTTGATTTACGGTCAATATCGGCCCCTTTTTATTAGTGATAATAAAAAGGTTTTCTCGCCGAGTCGTTGCTCTTTTCGATTGATTGCACAATATGCAAACTTGGTGCGTACGGGGAGCAGATTCGACTGCATTGTTTATACCAAATCGCCCGTTAATAATCCAAAAGCTCCGGCAGCAGTTGACAGGACCAAGCTGCTGGCTGTTGGCTAACGGCTGCCGGGATGGGCGCCTCCCCGAAATGGAAATGAAGGCAAATGAAATTAGTTTTAATTACAGCCGTCAAGTTGCAGCAACAGAACTCGTAACTCACTTTGCCCATAAACGGGGCCGCGATGGGGCGACAGAGCATGGCAAATGGGGTCGCCAGCTGCTAAAGTGCCTGCCAGATTGTCTATCTGCTTGGCTGCCGGTGGCCACATGCTTGACTGACCAGCTAGGCAGCCAGCCTGCCCCCCACTTCCGCGCTTTTCCCGACGCCCGGCTCCTGTTTCTGTTTCATTTTGCCGTCCTCCGTTGACTACTGCAGCGTGCAACGTGCTCGGCACTTAAATAAGTTTTCCTACTCCACTGCTCTTCGTCCCGGCCTTACTCAACTGTAGTTCACTAGACTCTACTCCACTCCACTCCACTTCACTCCACTCCTTTCGACTTGACTCGACCATGGCGTTTCTCATTATGACCTCCGAGTCCAAGTTTTCCTGGCGTTTGCAATTTTGCGCTTAAATCAAAAAAGTTTAGTTCCCTGCTACGGCTGCGTACAATTTTTCATTATTTGCACGAAATGGCGTTCAGACTGCAGGACCTTTATGGTATGTGTGTCCGTATACATGGGACCGGGTGTCCTGACAGCAAACGGCGGCCAAGTCGCATAAATTTCCTACAGCTTGTGGCAGGAGCCGCTAGAACGGGAGCTGGAGCAGAAGCCCCGCATTACCAGAATTACCCTTGGCATATCCCGGACACTATTCATTATGCGACTTGGCACTTGCCTGCCAGCCTGCCAGCATGCCTGCCTGTCAGGGTGCAGCTCAAGCAGAGCTGGCCCGGCACGACTGTGGCCAACTCAAGTTGAATGGTTAAGTGGTCAGCCCACGGGCCACGGCTCAGAGCTCACAGCTCTCAGCCATTGGCTTTTGGGCCTCGACTTTCAGCCGGGCTTAGGGCCAGCCTAGCGGCCAGCAGGATCGAGTTGGTGGGGCTTTCTTTTTGCCTTGCCTGAGATTGCACTTTACAAGGGTGATTGCCTAATTAGCATTTTCGTTGAAGATACTCGCTGTGTCAAAAGGGAAACATATATCAACAGGGAGCTAAAGGGAGTGCGGCTTTAACCTTCCGTAAGGGAGCTTAGATATCTTCAAAGAAGGATTCTTGACTCTGGCTACAACATAAAGTTTCTCATAAAGGATAATGGTATTACAAGCCAAAGTTAAATTTACTTAAAAGGGATATTGTACAGTTTGAAGGATTCAATCTTTAAATACAAAAATATATTCTTTATGTGGTCCCTCTGGGCGTATACGCAATGTCCCCGTATACGCAATGCACGTACACTTACTGCAAAGAAAAAAAAGAAAACCTACTCGAAATTCCGCAGCCCCTCGAATGCAGCTGCAGTTGCCGTGACAAACGGATGGCAGATACGTGAAAATGGCAGCATTTAATGCCGCCGCCTCCTGTCAAGGGCGACAGAGGCACTGACTGCCGACCAGGCATTTACTTATTTATTCATTCGTTTTTCCTTCGCCGCTCCAGTGCGCGGCATGCTGCGACAATATTTACAATTTACAGGGAGCGCGCGAGCCAGCCAGCCAGCCAGCCAAGGCAACAAAATCAAATAAATAAATAAAAAGGGTAGATGTTTATCTGCATAATTTCTGGCCGGGTTTACGATAGCGACTGCTCCGGCTCGGCTCTGCTCTCGCCTGGCTCGTTTTCATTTCCCACTTTGTTTTTGTTGCCTCTTTCAGCGCACGAGCACATCGCTGTGGGGGGAGTGGATGGGCGTGCTGCACGGCGACGAGATTGAGTACTTCTTTGGCCAGCCGCTGAACAACTCCCTGCAGTATCGGCCTGTGGAGCGGGAGCTGGGCAAGCGGATGCTCAGCGCGGTCATCGAGTTCGCCAAGACGGGGTGAGTACGGCGAGCTTTTCACCTCGCTGGTGGCTTAGCTTTTATGGCAAACTTAGTCAAGTTGTATACCACTTTGCCATAAAAAAGCTGTCATTTCAAATTGAACATTTTAAAGGAAATATCTTAAGAGTTTATTAAATAATTAAATATATTTACAGCAACCCCGCCCAGGATGGCGAGGAGTGGCCCAACTTCTCCAAGGAGGATCCCGTCTACTACATTTTCAGCACGGACGACAAGATCGAGAAATTAGCTCGAGGTCCTTTGGCGGCCCGCTGCTCCTTCTGGAACGACTATTTGCCGAAAGTCAGGAGTTGGGCAGGTGAGTGACGACTACATATGTATATATAGACTGCTTGACACACTCCGATCCAGACCTGAATGAAAGTACAGTCATCGTGGGCTGTGTCTTGCTCTTTCTGTGTTCTTGTTGTACCTAAGTATTGCGTTGTGTCGTTTTCGTTTGTGAGTAAGTTTGGCATACAATTAACATAAATTTCGTATTCGCTACGATATATCGTAAAAGTGGCATTAAGCCCGCTAATGGCTGTCGGCATCATCCGAACGAACCACACCTCGAGCGGAGACGAAACAAGCTGGGATTGGGTTGCGGGTTCATGCTGGTCAAGCGAAACATATGCCTTCCGAGTGGATTATTCACTCGGATAAGGGGCCGGTGATAAGCGGAGCCAGCGAGGTGACTGCCTATGCCAAGACTTTCATCCAAGAAGAGAGACTCTGAACAGGGAACAGGTGTCACTTGACGCGATAAGCTGAATGCAACACTTACGGCTCGAGTGATTGATGAGGGCTTAAAGGTGCACAGAAAGAAAAAAAGAGGATTCCCACTTTGAACTGCTTACTATATGTTAATTTTTTGTATCTTGTCAACTTCTGTTTCAAAAGAAGTATTTAAAAAATGACTGATATTTTTAAACTCATTTTTAAAACCTTAAAAACATTGAAATGAAACAAGTGACTTCAGAGTTTCTTTCTCTGCAAGCCATACACTCACTGGCTTTATATTCCTTTCAAAGTCGGTGGCAAAATCGTGAGTCAGACGGGCTGACGCGATTCTTTCGGTGAAAGATTTTATAGTTATGCTTTTTAATTTATTTCATTTATGCGTAGCATCATTCGCCGCCGAACACTGGCTTTATTTATGGCTCTGTCAGCTTTTCAAAATGTGCGCATCAATCAGGGAAATGAGTTGCGAGACAGATCGGACGACTGACCGAGAAAGAAATGTAAATATGCATGTGCCATATGCTACTTACATATATGTTATATATGATATACCTGCTGCTGCCTGGCCATGACAATGATCAATGGCGAACCCCATAAAAGAGCCGAATGGCTCTAGGTATATGGCTTAAATTGCCAGTTGGTGGGCGTCCCGGCTTTATATGTTTGCACTTAAAATTGTAAAAGTCGCGGGGCCATTATAGCCAGCGGACAACTTTATGGGCTTTTGGGTGAAAGATCACCATCGCATCGCCGGGGATGGGGCCGCGCCACAAAGTCTGGTCGGTCGATGAGTGGCACAAAAGAAAATTACTGTCTCGCAAATTAATAAAAACCTAATTTATGCTAATTAGCCATGTTGGAGTTGCTGTTGCTGTTGTAGGAGCTAATTTTGGTTTTACATAAATGCGATTGATCCAGCGAACAGGTATGCAAATTAGGCGGGGGAACGAACTGGGGAGTTTTATATGTACATTTTTTTTTCTTGGGGGGCCTCTCACTGCAGATATATCTATCGATCATTCGGCTTTTGTAAATGACAAGCTCCACTTTTGATCTGGCTGCGGTAAAAGTTGCCACTTAGCACCCCAGACCCCAGCGATCTATCCCGATCCCCCTTAAAACCAAGCCACTAAAATCGGAGTCCGATCCCAAGCCCAAGCTTAAAGACTTAGCCAAAGCCAAGGCTTCAACCGGTTCTGGCTTGGGCAAATTAATTAATTTGCATTTGTATATGTAGCGGTTCATTCTTTATGGCCAACAGCGCTTGCCAACAAAGCTTCCCATTTGGCTTAATGGCCATTTAAAATTTCACCGGAGTTCTAGTTTGTATTAATCCCAAACAATGGGAACTGGTCGCTCCACCACGGCCGGTGGTTAGCTGGTCGTCCTGTCCTGCTGTTCCACCAGACACGCTGGCACCGCTGGCTTCGGATCGCACCGCGAAATGTCACCGGCCGCGATAAATAAGCGATTGCCGTGTCATAACTCAGGCGCACGCGTGCACGGGCCGAGATACGGACCGAACGGATCGTAGATACTGTATCTGTATGTTTGCATTTGTATGGCCTTTTCTCTTTTTTTTGTTGTCTCTCAGCGGCGGTTCATTTTGTTTCGTTAACTTGGCTCTTAGCGACACGTGTTTCAAATGTTCGCCGTGTTTAATTTGTATGTAGTTTTTGTTGCGGCCTGTGCCAATTTATTTCTTTATTATCCGAGCGTATAATCTATGGTTTGGTCAGCCTTTTAAATTCAAATTAGCAAAAATTAAATGCACGCGACAGAGTGGGGCACACGGAGCAAAATATTGATTTTATGTATAGGTATACAAAGGGTGAAATATATTATTAGAAGACTTTCTGGCTTGGAAGTGTAAACTTACTTGACTGAACCTGTGACTTGATGTAATTTGCAACTCAAATAAAATGTTATTCTGACGACAAACAAAACAACAAGAACTTAACTTAAAAACGGGTAAAAAAATCTTTAAACTTGCAAATATTTAATTTATTTAATAAAATACATGTTAATTTTTTCCTGTGCATTATAATGGCTTAAGAAATATGAACAATTCGGTATTATAAACGCGATTTATTGCCCAGCTTGCCGAAGATTGATTTCGAAATTGATTTGCTTCGCTGTGTTTTATTGCCTCGATGGCTTCGCTTTGGTTGATTTTGATTTTAAGTAATTTTTGCACACTTGCACTTCTCTTGGGAGGCTTATAAAACGTATAGTTAGTCGTTAAGCAAGGTGTTCCTGTGCCGGCCGGCTTTCTGGGCCGGGATTTGGGCCCGGCCTGGCCTGGCTTGGCTCGGCGTGTGTTGAAATCCGATAGCTGACCGGACCATTTGAAGTTTGAATCTTGTCTGGGTTGTTGTGGCCAAACAACTTTCGAATGAATTAGCACACGAATTTTGACTGAACCTTTGTTTGCATTAATGTAAAAAATGATGTTATGACAATGCAAAGCAGGTCGTTCTGTGGGAGTTTTTTCGGCCCAAGGTAAGTTCGCGTGAAATTCTCCCTAAGTTTCTTTCCGTTTTCAAAGCACCAAAACTCGCACGAAAAACCCCAATGCTTTATTGCTTTTTCTTACCCAAAATGTACCTATTATTATTTGTTGAGTGTATATATATAAATACAAAATAAGAGCAGTAGAGCAAAATATATTGCCTAGTCCTGGGAGATGGACCGCAGTTCATGCCAAATATCAAGAACCGCCCACATAAACATGTCAATCCATTAACGATCTATCTGATTTTTGACTCACAGAACCGCTATAAACTCTCCTTTCCTCTCTTCCCCCCAGGCACTGGCTGCAATGGCGACTCGGGAAGTGCTTCCATATCCCCCCGGCTGCAGCTGCTCGGCCTCGCCGCCCTGCTCTACGTCTGCGCTGCGCTGCGAACCAAAGGGGTTTTCTAAAAGAAAACCACACCCGGCAGTATCCAAAACACACACTGAAACACACACACCCACATTCACATCCACACCCACTCACAGCCACACACACACACACACACTTAAAGTTAGAACACGCATATATTAATAAAATGTAGCAGGCGGCAGGAGGAACCCGAGATTTTTACGTAGGCGCAGGAAAAACCGTGTAGAGCAGGAGATTTGTTTACGGAATTTAGTAGAATCGGTAGAGCAAGCCGACGGCGATTGCTGAACATTTGTAAATTGAACTTAGAGCTCTCCGCACCCGAGGAGTCACTGGTCGGCAGAGTGAATCCTGCCCAGCGCGGCCGGACTTCCGTCTCCAGAGACCACGACCACTGTAGCCCCAGGCCATGAGCCATAGGCCAGGCCCAAACCAAATTGTTTTGTGTAGCACAATGCTAAATTGCTTAATTTGAGTGAAATTGAAGCGGAAATAATGGCGAAATTTTTGATAATTAACGAGTATAGAAAGAGCGCAGCAACAAGATGTTTGTCATGGCTCCGCGGCAGCCAAACAAAGGAACAAAGTTTAGGGATGCGTTTATCGAGTGACAGGTGACAGACACAGATACTTTTTGCCACGCCCACATTCTTGAGCGATCTTTGAGCGCATTTAATCGCACAATTTTAGCCTTCAGTTTGGAAAAGTCCTTGTTGCCTAACGATATTTGGCCAAATTGCATTGGTTTCATACTTAGGTTGAGGGTTCGTTTGATTTCGATTTACTTTCCCAAGGAAATACGACACGCTAGAGGAAAATTGTAACCACACAAAAGATCAAGATTCTTATGAGAAAACCAAAATGGACATTTTTTTGGAAGATCCACAATTGTATTGTACAAAAAATTGGAGGAAGCTAAAGGTAAAAAAACAATTGAATTAACGAACGTGGCGGCCCCCAAGTCAAGCACAACCCAAAACCAATTTTTTTCGAAGCGAACAAAATTGACGGAAGCGATCGGAGAATTATGATGTTTAGCATAGTTTGGGGCGAGGACGAGGACGATATTTATAATGCAAAACATATCAGTATATTATACATACAAAACAAATATATATATACAGATTATTGTATTTGTACTAAACGTTTTACAAATTGGCTTAGTGAGACCTTGGACGCGAGGAGGAGGAAATGATTTGAATACTGAATACTGAATAATGGTAATTAGAAATTTTATACACATAGCGAAATTGGATCAATGATTAAACACAAGCGTATTGTATAATGAAAACATATATGTAATTGGTATGTCTATATCTATAAATAAATATTGTTCAAAACGTAAATCCGCAAATGAGAAATGAAAATTAATAATGAAAAAATAAAACTGAAAAGAGAAAAACGAAAAATGAAAAATAAATAATGAAAAACGAAAGATCATTGTCAAACCCTAGAGTTCAGTGTGTGTCGCAGACTAAATGAGAGCTAATGAGTAATCGTAATCGTAATTGTAATCTGTAATCGTAATCGTAATCTGTAATCGTATTAAAGCATATCAATATGTATTAACTATGGAAATCGAAAACCTTTCGAAATTTACTAAGGTAAGCCACACTGATATTAAGTAAGTTATTTTTATCAACAATTATTATAATACCACACACTATCTGATAATACATAGATCCAGCAAGTATTAGACTTATGAAGAACAACAACATTAACTGTTTGCTAACATTTAAACGTTTTAAACCCAACCAATAAAATCCAGAGATTAAAAAGAAAACCACAAAACCGAGCAAAGTCCGAAAACAAAACGATTATTGTATTTTATTAGGTATGAACTGTGGTCGTCGAGACCTACTGAGCGATGTTCGCTTTCAACTGTAGCATTAATGTAGGAATTAATGTGAACCTCTAGCCAGATGACGAGCGACACACTGTATTCGAATCCGTTATACCCGATACTACTCGTACTCGTACTCGTACTCAACACACACACTAATGCAAGCAACGATAGCAAGCCACTCACGTAGACTCCCCCAGTAGTGCACCGCGATAAACAATTAACGATTAACGATTAATTCCACACTTGAAGCGAACCGGAGGGAGGACGGATTTACGACAGATCCGCAAGGCATTCCTAAGTTACCAATTACTTTAAATACTTCTAAAAGGGACAACCAAGAGCAAGCTAATAAATCGAATAAAAAATAATGACACTGCATGATGCAAAATAATAACTTAAACAAATGGATTTTTTAAGTATATGTGGAACATTTATATTTTTATACCAAGAAGCAAGAAGCGAAATGAAAACAAAACAAAACGAAACAAAACAAAACCGAAATTGCATTAAATGAGGAAGATATTAACCAAAAGATGAATAACTTTAACATTTTTTACTAAGCCATTGTCGAACCAGTGCGAGACGAACTCCAAGATAACTAGCTTTAATCCCTGTCCCCTATCCCTATGATTGCACCACGTTCGCCTCTTAAACTATAAACTGAAACCTTAAATAAAAGTAAAACGAAAATTAAGTAAATGAAGAGTAAATAAAGTAACCGATTCCAAGACTAGACTTTGGTAGTTAATCCTGTAATTCTGTAGAGACGAGTGCGCCCAAGCGAGTGCTGCCTGTGGTCCCCCGATGCCCGCCTGGCCGCCCTCCAAGGTCGGGTGGAGCAGCCCGGGGATGGCCAGGACAGGACAGGATTGGCTGTGGGCCCACTCACCAAATGCATAGAGTTAGTAAACATATACATATAGAAGCGAGAGGAGACGAGATAGGAACGAAACCGAAATCGAAAATACATGAATTTAGTGTGTATTATGCCTTCTGCCTTCGACAAAGACAAAGAGAAGTGAAAATGTATTACGAGCGTACTCATTCTACTACGACTTTGTTGTCACATTTGATATTCGTATGCATTTTCCCCATTGTTTTCGTCTCACCCGAAATTAGGAATATTTTTTGTCATTTTGCATGGTTTTCGGCTCAAGCCAAAGAATTGACAATATAATATTTCGCCTTAGAAGCAAAAGAGCAAACGAATGAA
This sequence comes from Drosophila lini, assembly GCA_018905715.1. NCBI lineage: Eukaryota > Metazoa > Arthropoda > Insecta > Diptera > Drosophilidae > Drosophila > Drosophila lini. The sequence goes on along the minus strand of JAEIIL010011875.1, from coordinate 5,027 downwards.
AGACAAATTCCAAGTGTTATGCTTATAGATCTAAATTTTTATACATGGACATGGACATGGACACTTCGTCGTCTCATTTTTGGTGAACGTGCACACTAATTGCCACTCGTATGATTTGAATAGATTAAAGCTTTCGTTGCGGTTCTTCCAAGTCACCCTTAAAGTATATACGAACACGATCCTACACAGTTGCCCCCCACATCCTTACACTCATTTCCATCACATCCACACCACTCAGTGTGCTTTTGCTGTAGTAGTCTGCCAATTGTAAAAGAATTTATATATAAACGAAACGGAAACGGAAACACACATATTCTAATCTATGATAATAAAGAAAGCATGCTGATTCCACGAAAACACACCCAGCAACCAGCAACCCGCAACTCTCATCACACCCACACTTCATAGAAGGACAACGTAGGAATAGGAATTACACGAGCAGAATCCTTAGTCGGTTAAAGGTTATTGTGTTTGTGTTTCGTGTAAGCAACAAGCAGAGATATTAATAGTGGAGAAAACATAGTTCAAGTTTTTGTTTATTGTGTATTAAGGACAAGTTAAAAATTATATCAGCTACGACATCTGATAATAAAAGGGGATAATTAGGTGGTAGACAAAGCTCTTTGTACAATGTAATAAATATGTTGATTGCTACACCAAACAATACAATTTACAACACAGTCAGCCACGCCCACACAGAATCTAACTTTGAATCTGAATCTGAATCTGAATCTGAGGAATAATGATATTTATTACGATAAACCAGGCACAGAAATGCATTTGAAACCAAACCAATTCTCACATTTAGCATTAAAGACCAGAGTGCGCGGAGGAGGAGGAGGAGAACCGTAGATGGAGTTTAGTAAATTAATACAGAGTCTTTTATGTATAAAAATCAAATACATATCAATATATGGCCTATTGTTTATTTAGTTTAATTATATATTATGGATAACACACTCGAACGCAGCAGGTGTGTGCAGTAAGGCTCTGATTTATGACTTTTTAAGTAGGCAATTTGTATAAATTAAGCAGCAAGCACACACAATACAAGCAGAAACCAAACAGAAATATAAGATAATTAATAAAAACAAAGGGAAAACAAAACGGAGAACGGAAAAAAAAACAAAACAAATTGTGGTTAAATATGTGTTCTTACTTGTTAGTGGTAATAAAACAAAGGTAAAAAGATACAACTGTAATTATAACTGTTAGCTTTTAATCATGCCAAGCATTTTGCGTTGATTCCCACTCTTATTAGTTGGACTTGTCGGTTTGATTTTCCAGTTAGAACACACGGATTAGCTTAATTGCAAGTTGTAGTTGCTCCACACCCACACACACTGGACACTTGACACCCACGCAGACGCAGACGCAGACACAGACAGGCGCCCGTTTGAGTTATCTGTAATGGCTAGCAAAACTACTTAATGGCAAACAAACACTCTCGCAAGGCATCACTAATGCAAATAATGTTAAAAGGTAGCTAAAAATAACGAATAAGACAACTTTTGGTCGCGCAAAAGAGCAAAAGTCAAGAGCAGATCGAAAATTAATAAATCGAGGCTCATAAAATGGACACAAACATACTCACACCACACACTGAACACCTGTACACACTTGGTACAATGGCAGCTCCGAGTCCTCATCTTCTGTTCCAAATTTGAATATATTATTGTATATCGTTTGATGGCGACGCTTTAGTGTTCAGCAAGAGGTAGCAGCAACAGCGAACCGAATAAAATATAAAAGCAGAATTCTATTAAATATTAAATATCCGACGATGTTTATTTGTGTGTCAATAACGGAGCGCTGTTAACGATTTAATTATAATTAAAGCATTATTATTGTCGCAGAACTTACTTTAAATTCAAGGGAGAGCAGATCTTGCGCCGACAACAGATAGCATATGCAAAATATAATTGCTGTTTTAAGATATTAACTATATATAAATATATATATATACACAGACATACATCTAGATTGAAAAATATGACATGAGCATACAAAATGTAGGGATCATTTTACTGAATATATATATATAAATGATATACATACTGTACTACATATAATCGAAAGCAAACCAAAATTCTGCTAACAACAACCAGAAACCAAAACCAAAACCAGACACAATTAAATGCTAAATGTAATACGATTACTGACACTCACGAGCGAGTATGAAACTACCACGAGGAAATGTAATGTGTAAACAATTGAGACCCGCATTGAAGCAGCATAAAGAAATAAAACAAAAATTTAAGTGAAATTATATTACGAAATATATTGTATATCGATACAAGATGGATACAAGTAAAATACAAATAAAACTCATGTATCATGTACTAAACAAACAGCGCCTCGCTTTTATTTTCCGCCCAGCTGTCAGCCGCCAGTCGTCGGTCATTTGTCATTCGTCATTGGTCAAATGCTCGAGTGTGTTTACAAATGTTTTATTGTACATCTCCATATTTCCAGTAAGTCATCGCATCGCTTTCAGGAAGCGCCCCTCGCTCGGCGATCTATCAGCCCGGCTTAGTGGCTGCTAATTACAAGGCACTTTGCATTTACATCGAATCAATAAAAACTGAAATGATGAACACCAAATAAAATCGCATATTTACGGCTGACTAAGCCCAAGTGCAGAAAACTTAATTTATGATGCATATAAATCCACAATTATGCCGCCGACACTTCCGCATGCCGACTGCAGGCACAGCCAGGCCGAAATATGCAAATTAATCACGGCAAATTAAAACGAAAGGTGCTCACCATAACCATCACCATAGTTTCCTGGCCGGCCGCCACCATTTGTCAATTTGTCCCGGGGTTCAGGGTTGGCTTTTACTGTCGCCATTTCGCGCCCGTAATAAAACTTGAAGCCCAGCCCCAACCTAAGACTTGGCATGGACTTTCTGAAGAGCCCACTTGTTTTTTGGTGCCTTACGGGATACACATCGAATATTGTATGCTCTTAAGGGGTATCTGTATTTGAGATTTTTTTATATTTCCTTTTCATATCCATTTTAAAAAATATTAATATTTATTAGACTGTGATCAATTTCAAAGTTTGAATCTATTTTATACTGCCTAAGGTCTAATTAAATCTCTTACAGTTATAATACTTTTTTCACACATTTCTTGAAGTTAAGCCTTAGTTTAACTGCTTTGAGGGAGTTTTAAGTGGATTTATATGCTGATATGATGCTAAGAAAGGGTATTTATTTAAAGAAGATGTCGTGTAGTTAGGGGTCTGGCGCTTAGTGTAAATGTAAATGCAAATTAGCACTGCAGCCGGTGGCGGGCACTTTGTTCGAGTATTCGAGTACATAGTCATTAAGTCGCTTAATGCCGGCATACTCGTATCTAATAAAGTTTATGCTGTTTCTGTATCTTCTCTTGCAGCATTTGCGCAGCAGATAACCCACGTGGCCACCGCAACGTTTGTCTACCTGAAGACCTGGCTAATTAGTGGCTAAACGCAGCTTCCCCTTAACCAACTAGTTTTTAAAAATCATTAGTTAACCAGGGCACTGATCAAATCACTTCCTCGGAATGCAACGGAAAGTCTGATTGAAGGTTACTTAGCCTAAGGAAGTGGAAACGGAGATAATAACACCTTGACAAGGACACGAATTTAGGAACATAAATCCCAGAGTTTCGAAAGGAAATAGTTTTGTAAGGTATTGAAAGAGCACAAGTGCAGGACACTCATTGCAAAATATTCAGTTTAAATCTAATATATTTGCAAGGCAAAGAGTTAGAGCTATTAAAGCATTGTGAGAGACAAGAAACTATAAAATATTGCAAAGGAAAGACTGATAGATTGGATAGGATTCAAAGCAAGCCAAGTACTAGTTTTTGTAAGGAATCGAAAGAGGACATGTGCTGGACACCCTCACAGAAATACTCACATTAGCACTTCCCCAATTAACACTCACTGCAAATGTTCAACAGATATTTAAATAAAGTTGCTCGCACTTGATTGATGCAAAGTCAGCCGGAGCCGGCGTATTTCCGTTTCTAGCCGGTTTCGCAGACGCCATTACTTAGTTTTAATTGATCTGTGAGCGGAGTTAATCTGGCGATCAAATAGGTTTTTACACGCGAAAGGCAACAGCCTTCAACCTGACACATGAATAATTTAAATTTCGCTGTATGCCGTGCTGTGACTCGATAAACCAACCGAAAACCCAATCGAATCGATGAGCCATAGCCGGCGCAGACTTCTTGGCAGCGTTCCTGTCCATTGACCCAGCATGGAGCCCGCAAGAAACCCTCGTAAACTGCCCGTCCGTCAGACTGTTGGTCGGGGAGAAAGGAGGGGCAGCATCGCATCTTTTATTTGGCAGATAAATGAGCCAGCCAGCCAGCAAGCCAGCCAGCCAGCGCACGGCGGAGACAACCAGTCACCACTTGTCGTTAATCTTTGGCTTGGGGATTCGCATTTGGAGTCGAAGTCGTCGCCAGCTAATTCTTCAATAGAAACAGAACCTGTTTCCAATTATCGTTTTGCATTTGGCCAGGCTTTCGCCGGCACTGCGCTTGCCTATGGTAATTTCGACGGGAACGTGGCTAGATGGCCGTCTTTGTGAAACAAATTGTTAGTGTCAATTAACATATGGGATGTGGCCGGTGCCCACCAAGCCCATCCGCACAGTGACGCACATGCGATGGTAATGGTGGCTCCCAGACTCGGGCTCTGATCTAGTATTAATAGAGGGGGATTCCGGCGAGACTTGGAACCGTTTAAAGTCGCCAATCGCTAATGACCTGACCATCCATAACCGGCCCGGCAGCACAATCAATTCCAATTAAATGTTCACAGCTTTCGGCGATATCTTCTTGCCAAATCGCCGCCTCGAGGTCACTGTTCCTGTCGCTGGCGTTGAGAAGGTGTCAGGAGGAGTCCGCTCAACTGAAACCAATTAGCAGGTGGGGTTCCATTTCCATTCCCGTCCAAGATCTGCTGGCCACAAATGATGTCAAGTTGGAAGAGCCCGATATTCGAGGAATTACACTGAGATCAA
>JAEIIL010011873.1:0-18060 GCA_018905715.1 Drosophila lini | reverse complement strand
AAACTACTTAGACTATGAAATTCTTATTGTTCAATAAAACAATAAACAAAAGGTTATATTTTTCAATTCTAAATAAGCTACATAATAATAACTCTAATCCTCTGATATAATTAATATCCTTTCTAAACACATTAAAAAGTAAAAACTCTGTACTAATCAACACCAATAATTTTTGTTCTCTCAAAATTTGACTTCCCAGAAATTTTTGTCCGAACCGAGCAATTATTTATCGCTCTGATCGAATTACTGAGCTGTCCAGAATGGGGCGGGGCTTTGGTTGGGTGACCGCCAAAGCGTGTGGACACGCAGCGGCAGCAACAACACACAAAAATTCATGTGCAGCAGGCATTTATGGCTTAATTTGTTGTTGGCAGCGTTGTCGTTGTTGTAGCTGCTAGTTGGACACGGCGACCTTGTGGAAAAATAAGTTCAAAGCAACAAGTGGCAAGCGGCGACCCCCACGCCACCACACACATGCTGTGGATACGGGGGCTCACGTATTTCGGCTGCCATGAATCCGAATCCGAGTCCAAGTCCGAATCTGAATCCAAAATCCGAATCTAAATCCGAGTTCGAGTACGAGACCGCTCGAGTTGTCAACGCGGCTGGAGCCTGGCCAAGTGTTTTGGCCATATACTATTTATGAACTGTCAGTTGGCCACTTATTGCACTGCGCCGGTGCTTGCTCTTGACTCCACTTTGCATGGACCAATTTCCTCTGTCTGTGTCTGCGAGCAACTGCATCTGTGTTGACAATTGCTGTTCTCATTTTGACTTATTTTGTTCTCTATCTCTCACTTCCCCTCCCCCTCCGCCAGTGCAATTTTAATTAGTTGACTTGCAAATTGTAAATTGTTAGCTGTCGCGGGCTTTTTTCCTCTACTTTTTCACTTTACTTCACTTCGATGCCATTTCAATTGGACCTAAGCTAACCATATATGTATTTTGTATTTTTATTTATGGCGCCGTAAACTTTTTAATTACAAAATGGCTACAAGACATTATGCAGATCTCTTGGCTGAGATTGGGCTTTGGCCGGAATGTTTTTGTATCTTTTTGTTGGCAGCAATGTAAGGTTACGTAAGTAGCGAATTTCTCGGCCCATATCATTTGATGATAGCCCTCAGGGTGTTGGCTATGATTTTTGCTGATAATTGTTGGGGTTTTTTAAGAAGGAAAAAATATTTAAAATTATATTTTTTAAGAAAGTTTTCAGGAAGCCTAAAAATATACCTAAAGACCTTCAAATTCTCTTCATTCCAGGAAGAAACTCTACAAAAAAGGGTGCCCCAATAAAGCCCAACCGTTCATGTCAGCTTTTGGCCACCTAAATAGCTGAAAATGAAAGTAACAGCCTCGAGAGCTAACAACTTCCTGGCTGAAACATTTTAGGCGATTTTCTTTCGCTCTTTTTTCTTTTGGCAATTTTGTTATGCAAATTAAGCCGAAAAGTTGAAAGAAGAAAGACACAAATGACCCGAAGCGGCGGCGAACTTGGCAAAGTGAAAATTAGACTCTGAACTCTCTTTCCTCTGTTGTGTTCAGTTTTGGAGCGAGAAGAAGGTTAAGGCATTAGTCTCAGGCCCTTAACCCGGCCAGAAAATGATAATTTGCCATTGTTTCGAGGCAAACGAAAGGAAAGCCAAGCTCACCTGGAAGTCTCAACGATATCTCGGATTTGGTATTTGGTGGAAGCCCACATGCTTTCAGTGAGTACGCACCGTAAATCCACGAGCCATTTAGCCAAGTTAACCGACACTTAACGCATTAGACGTCGTGTGGGCGTCGCTTTTTGTGGGTTCGTTCCATTTGTTAGTTTGTTTATTCGCCGATTTGTTTGGCGTCGTTACGCATACGCCGCATTGGCCGCATTGGCAGCATGGCAATAACTCTGGGACTTAGCCATGCGTGAGTGTCTCGCTCGTCGGCTGATTTGCTTTGGCAGTTAGCTTGTTTATTACGCACCATTATGCATTGTATGTGGATTTGTTTTTGTTTGCAGTTCGCCTTTGCCGTTGCCTTTGATTTCAAAGACAATGCCAAGGCTGGATCTGGCCATTATTTGACTATTATTCGGCCAATTATGTGTCGTATTGATTTGTTAGGCTGGTCTAACTTTGGCCCATTAGATAACTTGTGTGTTAGATGCTTGCGATAAGCCAGAGCCAGCCAGGTAGTTCCTTGTTTTGGACCCTAATGATGGTGGCAGCGAAAAGGGAATGAGCCAACTTGTTGCTGGCTACAAAGCAACAAGCCGCTCTCGGCGTTAACAATAACTGCAACATGGCAACATGAGCAAGCACAGAAACTGTCAGGCCATGGCAACAACTCGGCTGGCTTATGCAATCCGATTGCAGCCGCAAAAAAGAGAGGTAGTGCCAGTGGGAGGGAGAGAAAGAGCCCGGACGAACTGCTTTCTAAGCCGCAAAGAGTTTTTCCTGCTACCCCTTAGTGTTTTTTCCTCGCTTTCCGCGGAATTTGCAACTTGACTTGCTTCGCCCGCGCAGAGCCAGGAGGACACAGTGAGCTAATTTCGAATTCATTCAGCTGCCAAATCGGTGGACTCATTAATCATGCTTCTCCACCACCACTGCCACCACCGACAACAAGCTGGAATCGTTTTGCAATGACAAGATACAATTTTGCGTCTTGTGAAATGAGTGCAGCGGCGGCGGTGCTCAGCTGCGTGGCATGCAGCAAATGCTCTTTCAGCTCACTTGTTTTTTCTCTTTTAATTATGCACTTCGCGTTAGCGCCCATCAAAAATGCATTTTGAAAACTTAATTAGTTTGCTTTCAATTTTTCTTCGACTGGTTTGTGGCGGCGGCTCGGGGTGGAATCACTTATGCCCGCGTTCGTTGCCCAAGTCTTTCGTTTTGTGCTCCGATTTCATGGCGATTGTCGAGCCTCGAGTCCCGACAGGTAGCCAAGCCTAAGCCCAAGGGGATTGTTCTTCTAGCCATAGTCATGATCCGTGAGCATAGACCACTGTCTGCCGATTGATATCCAAGTACCTTGGCAACATGGTGCAGTCATGTAAATCCGGATCATTTCCCCTTTGGCTTATGGGGAATTTAAGCAAAAGTGAGCTAAGGAAATCCTTTAAATTTGCATATATATTTCTCAATATTTTTATAGACTGGATTAACTGCTCAAAAGAGAACTTAACAATGCCTTTATGTAAGTATTTTTTAGTTGGTTTCCGATTGAATTTAAGTGTTATTGTAAGTCGTAAAAACAAGGCATAAAGTACATAAAAAGTTTTGTTATTTATTTTTAATAAATATTCTTACATAAGTTTATAATACGATAGATTAATAAACTCACTTCCCTTTAAATTATTTATATTATTTTCCATAAAAAAAACCCTGTATAATTTGTAAACTCTCCATTATTTTTCGTACAACCTTTTCGGGCCACTGAAAACCCGTTCAGCATTTTGTTTGCCGTCACAACTTCTGGTACATAATTCCATTTTGTTGATATAGCGCGCCCCTTTTTGGCAGTATTTCCATTATGCCAGAGACCTGTGCGACTTTGTTTTTTATTTCGCCCCATTCCCGGCTGCACTGACCTTTGTGCGGAGCCCCTATCGCATTCATCATCGCATTGAATGCGGCAGTGGGAGTGCCGAGCAACGCCTTGTGTTTGCCTTTTTAATTTCTTGGCCTGCACTTGCACCGAGGCTCAGGGATCGGGATCGAAACAGCAAATTTCACCGCACGAATTTATTTTGTTTAAGTGGAAAATATATTGCACTTTTTAGCACCACAATGATTTATTTTTAATTTCAATTTTTAATGGACAATCGAAATGAAAAACGCAACGATTTCCCTGGCCGCTTGTCGGAACTTTTGTCTTAGAAAAACAAAAAACCAAAACGGGGTCAGTTCTTCGGACATTCAGCTATCAATGGAAAATTATTTTTCGGTACTTTTGCGGTTGCCAAACAATAAGGCACACACACAAAAAAATGAGATACAGAATGCCAGAAATTAGAATAAATGTTTTTTTCATGGCATTTTTTCGGTTGACTGCCGATGGAAGGTCTCTGACAAAGTGCCGCCATTACCAAAATAAAAGAAAAAAAATACATGGAAAACATTGAAATTGTTGTAGTTATGTGGTCTATATCTTGAGGCCATTTGTTTGTGACTGGAAACAAAAATAATTGCCAAGTCACAAGACTTGAAAGAAGGGGGAAAATGCCTTGCGTGGGGGGGTTACCTAATATCGAGAAACACTATAGCTATTAGCTACCTGCAGCTTAGTTCATTTTAATTAAAAGTGAAGACTAAATCCCCAGAGAAATGAAAGAAAAGTCAGACAAATCTTTCCGCATTTCGTACTCCGTAAGGCTTAAAACATAAAATTATCACACATAAATCACAAAAAAGGCAAAAACAAGAAACAGAAGACAGAAAAACGCCACACACAAAATCCAAAGACATAAGAGTTCGAGTCGCGAGTTCATTTCTTTTTCGGCTGTCGCCTGACATGACATTTCACTTTCATTTCCGAAGTGTTGTGTCTTGCATTCAAAATTATGCTCTGTCCCCCCCGCGAATACGAGCACCCTTTACCCAAAAACTAATCGCTGAATATAAAACTGGTAATTTAAAGTGCGATCAATTGATTGTACTTCATAGGATGCAAACACGCCCACAGAGCGGGTGCAAAAACCACACGAATAATGGGTAAACGGGGAAATTAAATTATATATACAAACAAGCCCGAGCCCGGGAAGAAAGTGAACTTTATTTGTAATGGCAACAGAGTCACGTTCATGGCTCGCCTCTTGGCTAACTGAATTTGATTGGAAGTTGTGGGTGAGAGAGTTAATATTAATGAAATGTGGTGATCGCATCACGAAATGAGTAATTGCATTGCCTCAAACGCATAGAAAACCCCCGAAAAGGTTAAGGCTTTGATATCTCCATTCAATTTCCGTACGTCCTTGACTTTAAGCCGGATTTTCTTGCCTACACGTGATAATTTTCACAGACATAACAAACAAATGCAATTAACTGCCGGCGCAGCCTACGTCTAATCTCTTTATCACATGGCCAATTAATTTTGATTAGATACGTGTACACACACAGGTTTACAAGTAAATAAATATTACAAGCCAGAGCAGTAACAACAATTAAAAAAGAGGCAGAAAGACAAAGCAGCGCACGGGGTATTGTTAAATAAAAGCAAACACCAAACAAAACGAAATATATAAAGGCCTAAAACGAAGCTGAAACAAAATATCTGCCTACTCCAAGCGGAAGTATGGCGAATCAACAAATCAGAAAACGTACAAAGGCAAAAGCTGTAATTTTTTTTGCTTCTTTTTTGTTTATATTACCCGACGTCGTCATGATGTAACCAATGAAAGTGCGGTAAAAGCAAGACGTATAAGGAAAATATGTGCAACAAAACGCCAATTTAGGGCAGGAAAATATATGTGACAGTAAATGAGATGGCCAACCAAAGCCGAAAACCCATTAAAGGTATTAACAAACATGGTTGCGAGGGAATGTTTAGTTATAGCAAAAGAAATTAATAATAAAAATGTGGGTTTATATGTTAAAATTTGAGGACAAATCAGAGTTAAAAAAATGCAAGAACAAAGTCAAAAAAGCTTTAATTTTTATTCGTAAATGTTTGCTCTGTAAGTTTTTATTAGGTTAATAAATCTGCATACCGATTTTAAAATATTTTAAGATCAAATTTTTAGGTTTGCAGCCTCTTTTTTTAATTTATAAATATTGTGTAATATATATATATATTTTTAATATTTTCCCAATATTTTTAAAGAATTTTTTTTTAGGATTTTTGTGCCAAATCGGAATAGATTTGACTTTTTGTTACCTGACATATTCGCTTTCTTAAATCTAATATTTTTAGATATTAAAAAAATTGTAGGTAAAATCAAAGATTAAAATAAAAGATTAAAACCAAATAAAGAACAGCATTTGCGCGTTAGTTTTAATTAGGTTAATAAACCTGAATTTTGTTTATCAAAATTTTAATATATTTCATTCTTTAAATTGTTTGCCATTTAATTATAAAATTTTGAAAATGTTGGTGCATTTTTTCTTGTAATACAAATAGCTGAAATGACTCGACTGTTGGTGTTGTTACTTCGCTGCTTGTTAAACTTTTGCTTAAAATATAAAAATAATATTAAATATAGAATATAGAAGTTTTGGTACTTAAAAACCTTTAAATAAAAATTTTTTCCCTAAATTCTACCAAAATAATATTAATCTTAAAGCTAAACTATTTTCCATGACTCTCTAACTTAGCTAAAATATAAAAATTGACATTGAAACTCACCTCTTCGTGGACGATCTCCTGCAGGTCCAGGCCGTGGGTGGCGTTCGGCTCACTGCCGACGCTCCACATGCGCAGCTGGTGGGGCGCGCCCTTGAAGAGTCCTTGGGTGGCGCGCAGCGTGAGGTTGAGGTGCTGGCCAAAGGCGCTGAAGGAGACATTGTGGGCCTTGATGGAGCTGACCTCGGGGCCGAGCACGTGGTTGCCGCCGCTGCCTCCAGATGCCATGCTGGCCTGGTCCTTCAGCTCGCTGTAGTAGGCATTCTTGCTGAGATCCTTTTTCACATGATGCGGCGGCAGGCCGGCGTTGGGCCTGGGACTCTCGCCGATGCTGCGCCGCCGCCGCTGCCGGAGGCTGTGCTCGTCGTGGTGCAGCAGCTGGACAAGCTCATAGTGGGGCACTGCATCATGGGTGTCCACGTGGAAGACTGACTGCAGCTGCTCCGGCGACATTTGTTTGTGCAACTGCGAAAGGGGAGAGAGAGAGAAAAACATAACCAGGTTAGCGATCGGGTAGACAAGTTGCCCTGGGCAATGGCAGCAAATTGTAGCAATTGTCAGATGGATAATTGAAAAATTATCAATAATTCAATGCAATAATCGAGTGTTTGGCTCTCTCTTGAAAACGGTCCCATGCGTGGCATGGCTCGGTTCGTGTTTGCATTGGACCCCTCAAGAGCTATCTGGAGATTAACGACTAAGCCAGAGCCAAAGCCAAGATCGGCTGGGTTTGGTTCGGCTCTCGGAGCTGAGTATCTTCGCTAACTGGGTCAGGGTCAATCCGGCGTTTGATAGATTTACGGTCTGTGTGCAGACTCGCATGTCTCTTTTATTAAGTATTTCCGAATCAAAACCAAATCGAATTGAATCCAACACACACACACAACTATCGACGATCTTAGCCGAGTTGCGTGTAAACCTTTTCTCTATAAATACATATATATTGTTTGCCATAATTGCGAATTTCAATTAAAATCAAATTAATTTTGTATTGTTATTAATGGACTTTTAATCTGGGCAGCATTGTCGGTGCTTATAAATAGTTGTATTCTTCTTATCAGACTTGAGGGGGAATTCCAAAGTCTGTTTGGGTTTCCTAAATTCATTCATTCTTTTTTAATACTCCGTAACACGGCTCGTAAATATTTCCTTAGTTGGCATATCATTCTACCATCAATCAATCTTGAGATCTTTTTTGGTTCTCCTATCGCATTTCCGTTTTATTTATCCGCCAAATCTGCATCTCACTTGCAATCCAATCAGCATCAGCAAAAAACTAAACAAAGATCTGTTACAGGGTCAAGCGGCGAGTAGAATTTCCTTAAACAACGTTTGAAACGCTTAGGCAAAAACAAAAAACTCAGGCAACGAACTTGCTGCCAGAGCTGCTGCAGCAACCAGCAGCCATTTAGGCAAATTTCTTGCATTTATTTTAACCGAAAATGGCCTAAAATGAGTCAGAAATGGTATTACAGCAAATGACGACAACACCGGACAAGAGACGGCGAAAAAAACCAAAAAACAAGAAGCCAAAAAGAAGTCCAAGACGAAGGCAAGGTAAGCAAGATTTTCGAGCTGGCTTTTACAGTTGAGCCCGAGGTGCTGGTGCCGAATGATGACACCTCCGGGCATAACAGTAAGCCCACCGCTTAATAATTCTTTTATAATCGAAATGCTGGCGGAAAGTTAAAGTCGCCAAGAGCGCGGCAGGTGAACAAACGGCAGAGGAAAACCAGACTCGGCTCAGACTCACGCACACAGGCGGGACAATGCCAAAGCGTTTTTACTTTCATTTGAAACGTGTTTTGACCACAGACAACACTCGCTCACATGGCCAGGAGCCAGGCAGGCAGGCAGGCAGCCATCCCGCCAGAGCCAGCTGTTTGGGGTCGCATTGAGCAACTTTTGAATCGTCGTCGCCCCATTGAAAGTGAAACTGAGGCTTGAGAAAGGAAAACCGACACAAAAAGCTGCGTTGAGTTTGCCACTCGAGTGCAATTGCATCGTCGTCTCTCTAGGGCTCTCGGCCCAGCTAGCTCTCTGTATTTGGAAAGTTTTGCACCTGCAGCAAATTATCATTATTCTAGCCCGCTTTTCCTATCAGTATGCAAATCCCCCTCCGAGCAGTGACCACACCCAAACACCAATCAACACTTAGCTTGGCCCTTGCGGCCAATTAATCGCAATTAAAAACAAATGAGAGAGAATGAAAAAGAAGAAAAAACTACGATCAGCAATTACGAATTATGCAAAAAAGGCGGCATCCAGCGAACAAGATCAGCAGCGGCGATTAAAGAACCAGGGTTGCCAAGGTTTAAGTCAGTAACAAGATACAGTTTAAAGGCCCAAAACAGGCTGGCCTAAACATTATGTAAATGACAGATAGTCATCGAAAATTACAGCCCCCTTAAGAGGTGTTGAAATGGGCGGAAAATTAAAAGAAATTACCCAAAAATTTGGGGTGGCTTTAGGGTTTGTTAAGTTGATATAAAACTATTATATAAATTATCATAAAAAATATAATAAAATATTTAAAATATTTTTAATGTTGCTAGGGGAATTCCCACTTTCATTTCTTTTATAAATATTTTTTTATATATTTTACTAGCAGTAATTTCATTAATAGAATTATTAAGTTATAGCAACCCTTAAACTCTTCTTTGTAACAGCTTTTATAAGCAGTAACTTAATGGCAACGATTTATATTTTGCAGCTATAAATAAATATAATTCTATAAAAGCATAAAACAACTTTTAATTAAAGAGCTTCCCAGCTAATATTTCTTCATTAAGAACTCAAAGATAGTCTTGAAACCTACTTAACCACCGGATATACATAGATATACATCAAGAATATATTCAACGAAGTGCTACCCCAGCTGAAATTAGTTGTTGCCATTAAGTAGTAAGCCAGCGGCTATTTGTCCCAGCTTAAGTTTGATTTTATTTTCGGTTTTGCGCCGAGTGCAATGACGGATATTGTGAAATTGGCGCTGTTTGTAATTTGTATGGCTAGCTGACTCGCTGCTGCTGGTGCTGGTGCGCGGGCAATTACTGAAATTGTGCGAGATTACTCATACGCCCGGTGGACGGTGGAGTATAACACTATAACCGGCATGACGGCGACAGCGAATCGACTCGACCAAGTGCAATCAGAGTCAAGTCAAAGTAAAAGGTGTAGCCGCCATATTAACGCAAAAAGTGTGCTTCAAATTGGCTCTGGCTGAGGCCAATACACTGTTTATGGCACACAATCAGCGTTGCTTGTGGTTGTGCAATTGTTTTTCCCCTCTTTCTAGCCGGTCAAAGTCAAACAGCGGCAGACGCTCGAAAGAGTGTCACTCGACCTTTCGCGGAGTCGTCAAACACAAAGAAATTATTCACTCGAAAAGCCATGAACGGAGCCACAGAGTATAGAGAGGGGCCTGCTCACTGAAGATTTCGGCTCCCAAAACTGAACATGGGCTGCTGCGGATTGTTAACTATCCACTAAATTGCCAGTTCGTCTCTTTTCCTTCCATTTCCTTGGGTGTGTTGACCTTGTCGCCACGGCTGACAAGCGGCGGAAATTAGCAACAGCTTCTGTCGGCGTTTAGTTTTCAGTCGGGTTTTCTCATCACTCTGCTCATTTTTTTTTTTTTTTTTTTAATTTTGTATTTGTGCCAGCGATTAGCAAAGTGTGAAAAGTTCAGGGTGTTGCGACAACTTTGAGAGGGGTTGTGTCTAATGCAAATGGCAAATTAGGCGATTTTTATTGTTTAGAAAAGGTTATGCGTTGTTAGATATGATATCGGCATCTAGGTCAAAAATATATCGAAATATAGGTATTTCAAAATATAAACAACAATTATTCAAATATAGGTAATAATTTCCAAATAGTAAAAAATAAACTGCAAAAAAATTTATAAATTACCATTGAGATTTGCCTTGAAATATACTTTTTTATTATTAGAAAATTAAACAATATATCGAAAATATCGATAAAAATAAAAATGCTCAAAATATAGTTAAAAATTTGCTAAATGAAATCTTTTCTAGGATTTAGTTTAATGATATTATTGAACAGGAAATACAATATGAACTATTTAAACAGTCCAAAAATAGTAAATATATCTCAAAAAAATATATCGATAAATTAACCCGATAGGCTTAAAATTCTCAACGATAATTGTAGCCTTTCATCTGTTTCTACTCGAATATATAATCTTTTTTCGATTGCATAATCTCTTTATCATTCAGCAATTACTCATGACTCTGACAGTACCCCGATTTTCCTATAACCCCACGCACACACACACACACACAGCGGGGAGAACGTGACCCGAGAACCCAAGCTCCAAAATGATTAAAAATAATAAAAAAAATAATACAAAAAACAAAACAAACTCGTACCGTGACAGCGGTAGCGTAGTAGCCAAATCAAAGAAACACAACAACGAGTCGTGCCACAAACAGTTCTTGATTTCACAATTAAAGGCTTAATTTATTTGGCCGGCCAATTGATAGGCCAGCAAACATTTGGCCAGCCGGGATATCTCATATTTTTTTCCAGCATTTCTGACAGCACATAAAACACGGCAAAAGAATTAAAACAAAAGCAAGAGTACTGCCTCCGCTGCTGCTGACTCATGCAGTTGAATCGATATTCTAGCCGTGTTTTGCATGTCTGGCTTTGGGCTCAAGTCTCTGTGTGTTTTTTTACATCACTTTTTTCATGCTCGGCTGGGATTTGAAGGGCCTCGTCACAGTCAGAGTAGTTGTTGGTGTGTTTCTTCTAGTTGTAGTTGCTGTGGCTGGTGGTGTAGCGTGTCAACTTTAATTGCAGTGGAAAACGGAGACGAAGTCGTTTATGGGCCATCATGTTGCAAGCGCCATTTATGCGACGGCGGCAAGGCTATGGGTCGATGTCTCCACCAGACACGAACTTGCTCTTAAATTTTGACCAAAATAAATACAGGCTATATTGTTATATGACCCAAAAACTACTCAGTAAGCCTAAGAACAAATTGTGACAAGTTTTATCTACGAGATAATAAATTCTTTTTAATTTGTTCATAAATTAAATGGTCTAAATTCAAACTTACAATTTTTCTCCCTCTGCAGGAAGTCAGCATTCAACTTCAAACTCAACTTAAAAACCACCTTGAAAAGCTGCCTTTAGTCATGATTTTTCTTCAGTCAAAGCCAAACCATAACCTCCGGCAACAGCGGAAAGCAGTGACAATGAAAGAGAAAGAGCCTAAAACTTACAGCAATAACAAAATAAATGTTAAATAAAAAACCTTAAAGAGAAGGAGAAATAATTACAAGAACTTTTTACGTCTGACCTTGGCCATAATTTTGCTGGCCGAGAGCTTTTTCTTTGGGCCAAAACAAAAGCCAACGTAAGCTGTCTTGGATTTCAATGAGATACAAATACAAATACAAACAGATATATACACAGACGGGCAATGCCATTCAGATATAGCCTGGCCATAACAATACCGTTTTATTCCTAACGTCGACTCTCTTCGACTCTGCGCTCTGTTTTGTAATTTAATTAATATACAAAAAATGTTTTTGTATTTCTCGAAATGCTAATTACGCACAATGCGAATGACAATGAAACCGCTGACTGACTGACTGCCTGACTGACTGGCGGCCATTTCTTGTTGTTGGGTTTTTTCACCGTTAGCTCTTGGCTCTCAACTCTTAACTGTTGACTGTAAGTGCCCCCAAAGGTTATTTATATCGCATTGAATTGATTGATGAGTTCTTGGAGTCCAATTGAACGTGCTCCAAGCGATTGGCATTGACGGGGTCGCAATGGAACTCGGACTTGGATTAGGTTTGAGGTGGATATATGTTAGTACTTACATCTGGCAGGGCCTGGCATACTGTGCTGGCCAAGAGTAGCGCTGTGATTAGGCTTAATGTTGAGGACATCTTAATGTGCCGGTTGTCTAGTGTGCTAAAGGTATCCTTAAAAATGATTAAACTGCAAAGAGAACAAGGAGGAGGTGGGAAATATCATTAGAAATGTGTTTAAAAGCAAATAAACATGTTTAAAATTAATTAAATATTGTTGAAATTAATTTAGAATATTTTAAGATATAGTTTGTAGTGTGCCAGAAGAAGGCATTACATTCCATCCTAGCATCCTTTAATTTTCACTAAATTAAACATCAAATCTCTCTGAAATAAGAACCCCAGCTCTGTCTAAGGTATTCTTTTTTTTTAACCTATAATTTAATATTTCTTAAGTCCTCTAACTGCTTCCCATTCACCTCACGCGCATTGCGCCGCATGCAAAATATTTAATATCCAAAATAATAGCTTTACTACCACCTCATGTGAGGCAGTAGTTCCCTGCCCAAAAACCTGTCCTCGTCACGCTCAAATGGGCATTATTATTTGGCAAAACAACATAGCTTGTTGCAATTTTATCGCTTTGTTGTTGCTACAATTAATATTTACTCTTTTTTTTTTGTAGAAAGAAAAACCTAGTTTTCTGGCCGGCTGACTGAGTAATTAATTATTGCATAAGGCCAAGAAGCAGCCAGCCTCGAGGCAATAAACAATCTTGTCCGGCCCTGCTTATGGCTGCTGCTGCTGTTGTTGTTGCACATCCGCCCCGGCATCGAATGCGGCTAATTGTCAATAATGATGCAGCGATGCGTGGCAAGAGGCGAACAGCAAGCAGCATCCATCCGACATGGCCAAACCTTTTGACAAACCAACCAAGAAAACAAACAGAACTGACCAGCGACAACAACAGAGGCAGCAGCAGCATCGCCAGCTGCCATTTCATGTTGCAACTTCTCAGCGGCATTTACGACAAATTGCATGACATTTCATTTACCCCCGCCCCTGGTACCACCAAAAGGCTTTTGCACAATCTGCATGCAACATGCTGAAGGCAAGCCGTGCCCCAGTTTCAGTCAAAGAAAGTCCCCAGCCGAAAGGAATCAATCATCATCAATCCTAATGAAAGCAAGGCAATTGCCAAAAATGGGCGTCATTTGGCCAAAGGGCAATGCCTCCATATATCATTGCCAGCTTCAGCCCGAAGAAAGTACAATTTCCACAAAATAAATACATAGTTTGTGGCTGCAAATTGGCAGGCAGAAAAGTGGCAACAAACATGGTAAGTAAATTACTGGGGCATATTTTGTGTGGAAAGGTAAACAAATTTCTAAGTTAAATTAAAGAACAAGCAAAACCAATTAAATGCAAAATGAGTTGAAATAATATTTAAGAAATTGTATGTATAATATCAAGTGCATTCTCTTTCTTAACTTAATCTCACAACTCCGCCAAAGGGCACATGACTTCTGCTGAGGTGAAATAACCCTCAAAGGTTCATAAAAAGTAGCAATGCCAAGTGAAAAACAAAGACCCAGAGCCGAAAGTGCAATTTGGCAACCTTCGAGACTTGAAGAAGACTTTCACCCAGAAAACGAAAATGAATTCAGAGCATTGAAAAGACTGCTAGCTGGCGTGCAGCGACTGCAAGGCGAGTTATCAGGAAATTCAAATGCAATAAAATGGTTAGAGACCTGAGGCCAAAACGTGACCGAAAATAGTGCTGCTTATATACCGATTAATATTTTACAAAATACACTAAATCAGGGGGAAACAGTTATGAGGCAAGCCGAGGCAAGGCAAAGCCAAAAGATGGCAACTCCATTCGGTCGATCATTTGCATAATTAAGGTCGATTAGGGTCGAATCATTTGCCATATGTGTGTATGCATGCATAAATCTCAGTCGGCGTTTCGGCCGGCTCAAGGTTATGGCTATGGCAAAACAGTTTTCTGATTTATATTCAGGCTTGCATAATTCCCGTTCATATTTTTTATATATTTTTTTATATAATTACACTAACGAAAAGGTAAATAAATAAAAAAAAGATACGCATCATCAAATGTCAACCGATTCCAAACAGAAGCTGGTGTGGAAATGGAATTGTGCCAAAAACCAAAAGCCACCAAGAGATATGGCCAAAACGGCGGGGAGACAGAAAAGCAAGTTGCATTGTCAGCTTCCGCATAATTATGCCGACTTGTGGACCCCAACACTTTGCCATACATTTTTACATTTTTTCTGTGTTTTTATTTTTTGCTTTTTCCCTCGTTTCTCGCTTTTTATTTTTTGTGGGTTGTGCTTTTACCATAAAGTCAGCGGCTCTTTCGGTTTATGGGAATTTTGGTTGTGTGCTGCTGCTGGCTAGTAGTCTTTGCTTTTAGCTCTGGCTTTCTTAATGAATTTGCTGACACAACCATCTCTGGGCTGAAGCCGCGTCTGTTGTAAGTCCGTCTGTATTTTTGTTTTTTTCGGGGGGCGTCAGCGTTTTACTTTAAATTGACATTGACAGTTGGCCAGCAGCACCTCCTCTCTCAGCCAACTCTCTGTCAGACGAGCGAGCGAACAGCTGGTTTTTTGGCTTCTGTTTGGAGATAGCCATCACCTGTGTCAGCACCTGAGCTCGGTAGCTTGATGAGCTCTGCATTTGGCTTGATAATGAACCCATTTCCCCACTTAGCGCTGAGCTGTGTCTGGCATTGGCTGGCCGAAAGAACTGACGTTTCTTAGCCGCCTGTCTGGGCCAGAAACTGGATCACACATAAATCGGCTCAAATCTGACATAACAAAGTTCAACTGTGAACGTTTTTTGCACAAGAGATAATAAATTTTGGCCTGATACGGTGTCGGAGTAACTGCAACTTGCAGACAACGATCAAGTGGAGGTGGAGATTACGTAAAATGTCTGTGACCTGAACTTTTTGCATTTGCTTAACTTTTCGGAGTGCCTCAGTCCCAGTCTCAGTCGCAGTCCCAGTCTCTGTGTGTTTGTGGCAAGTGGAAAAGGGCGAGCGAATCTCTTTGGCCATTGTTTTATAATGATAAAACAATGAATGTGGTTTGGGAACCTGCACCTTGAGTCGGGCTGTTGAAAGCTTGGCTTGGCTCGAAGAAACAGCTGGGCAAATGTTTTCGTTAATATTAATGGAGCACATCAAATACTAATATTCGACTGAGCCCAATTCAAATTCTAGGTTCGCTGACATAAGACATCAAAAGATCTTGACTTTTAAACTGGTTTCAGGGCCTCCGACTGGAAATGTTTGACATGAACATCTGTTTTCAAGCATATTATTCATTTATGCATATTAGTTGGCTTAGCCAAGAGAATCCAAGCAAAGACATGCCAAGAGTTCTGCACACGGCCAGCCACATGGTGCGTATACGTAATGTGTTAAAGACATGCCGCCTTGCCAAGAAACCGGTTGGGAAGCCACTTCTTATTTATCCCTGCCCCTGCCCCGGCCCCTCTCCCAAAAAATGTTCATTAAAATGCCATTATAAAATGCGCAAATATATTGAAAAATTGCAGGCAAAAAGAAGAGAGACAACACTGCGTATACGTAATATGCCAAACTAATTAATTTTAAAGATGAGCCAGCAATGACAGAGGCAGGCTGATGGGGGGATAATTAAAGCAGGCAAAAATAAAAGAGAAATAAATAATAATAAACAATATAACCAAAGAACATGCAATCGAAAATGTGTGTAGTTTTTTGGAGTTTATATATAAATTTATGTATAGGTATAAAGCGTTTGCTTTTGTTTTTTGTTATTGTTTCTTGCTTTGAGTACTGCTGCTCTTGTTATAATTTTTACAGCTGTTGTTACAACATGCGCCACCACCAACAACAACAACAAAATCAACAACAATTTGCACTGATTGCGTGCTGCGTTAGCGTCGCAGTTGCGGTCGAAGCCGGCGACTGTCGGAAAAGCCATAAACCGCATGAAAATGAAAGTGAAATTGTAATTGAAATTGAAGAAGACGTCGGCTAAAATGTTTGACTTCAACTTTGCTTCGATTTGTGCTATGGTTTCTATGGTTTTTTAACTATATTTTTATTGGTTTTTACCATTATTTATTATTTTCCTAAGCTTATTGGTAATGCCAAAGTAAATGTTTACATTTTTATGGCAAAGGATTAAAATTAACAAAACTATGGACTATTTAAACGGAAAAATGAATTTAAAGTTGTTTAAATAAACTAGGTTTTAAGTAAGTTAAAAAAAAGTTAGAGTTCATTTACCACAAATTAAATGAAAATTATTTGAAGAATCCCTGAAATCACCCTTTAATGAAATGTTAATCGAACAAACACTTTGTTATATAAACACACAACTAAACTTGAGTACATTGACTACCCTGACAAACTATTCCATGAATGCTAAACAAAACTGAAATAGCAGCCAGCTAGGCAGGCCACTGAAACAACACGGGTAAAAATTAAAAAACAAACAGGTTACTCGAGTTTCGTCTTCGTCGATGGATGTCAATGAAAACGCCAACCGAGGCGGGTAAAAAAATAAAGACTCTCTGACGCTATAAAGATGAATTGAAAGCGAAACGAACTCCAAATCTGATGAATGATGGCCGCCGGTATCGGTAACGCTTCCAATAAATTGGTTGTTTATTATACTATAGCGGATCAGACAAAGGCGTCAGAAGGGCTGATGGTTGTTACATGACTTCCATAGAATATCAATGGCATAGAAAGTCGCAAATCTCGGTGGATGATAATGGATAATGGTTGTGGATTCAAAGGCGAACAAAGGCTGAGCCGAAAGCTCAAAGCTCTCGCTCTCCTGCTTGCTCTTTCTCTGGTCCTCTCTCTTTCTCTTTGTTGAAATCGAAAAGTGCAATAATTGCAGTAACAAAAACAACAACGAAAAATAAAATAAAACTACATAAAATACACTGAGCAGAGCAAAGCGTGGCGGGCAATAATAACTGTAGCAATATTACAAAATCGCATTGGTCCGAAGCCAAACTCGAACAACAACAATGCGATAATAAGCCTGCAAAGCAGCAACAACAAATCCTCGTAAAAATACCCAACAACAATAGCAACAATAACAACAACAAGCTGGCACGAAAAGTTGTTTCAACGAAACACAAAATATAAAACAAAACCCGCTCCACTCAACTTTAACTGGGAAACAAGCCCATTTTGTGGGCTCAACTAAGAGCCAGACAAAAGTCTCGACTACAGTTGAGTTTTACGTATATATCCCCTTATATAGCCCCCCACCCAAGAGTCAAGATCCTGCTCTAGAAATCTTGTTTCCCGCTCTGCTGTATTGTGCTTTTACCTCTGCTAAAGGAAACACCCTTAAAAAGATTTATATGTCCCCCCATAAACTCTCTATATCTTTTATTTCCTCTCTTGTGTCTCTTACATTTTATTTACTCGACTCCCCAATTAACAAGTTCAAAACCAAACTCACATATGAAGTAATAATTATGACCAAAAAAACTTGTCTGCAAATTAGTAAAAGCCAACTCAACAACTTTTTTTTTAAGTTTTTTTTTGTTAGGTGAGGTAATAATTAAAAATCACAGAGATCCAAGAAAACTATGGTTTCTTTAGGCGGCTTTACTAGACTGACACAAGTGGCGGACTTTATTTAATTATAAATATATTATTTTTTATTTAATTTTGTGCTAAGAACTCAAATTAAAAAGCAAAGCCAGAGCCAAAATCACATAAGTCCCGAGTTTCTGAGAAATAGTTGTTGGAAATAATAGCAAATCTTGAAGTTTTTAGGGTATATCTATAGTAAAAACTTGAATCTTGATATATATAGTGCACAAAGTCCTGGAAAATTTTGATTTAAAAAAAAACAAGAAAGGAAGCTAACTTCGGCACACCGAAGTTTGTATACCCTTGCAG
>JAEIIL010011871.1:0-15814 GCA_018905715.1 Drosophila lini | reverse complement strand
TCGTAAATATAGTATGCCAGATCTTTCCATCTTATTCATGCCAGAGATAAGCTTTATAAGAATGTTTACCTATGATACACTCCCTTATCTGTTTCCGTTGGAATCGAAAGATTTCAGTTCCGATCTGATTAACTTATGACTGAAGTTATATTTTAATATTATTAAAACAAAAAAAAGACCCATAAGTAAACAAGTTTAAAGCTTTGAAAAATTTTTTAGATAAAAAATATATATGATAGGAAATATAATTTTCACAGAAAGGAAATTTGTAAGAAATGAATAAGAAAAGTAAACAAATGTTATTTTTTATGAAATCCTAGAATCTTATCTGTTTGCGCCTGAATCAACAGATATGATTAACCCATGACCTAAGGCATCTTTTCAAGCGAATATATGGTAAGTTGTTTATTTGGTATAGCATGGAATCGTGTTCAGTACATTTCAATTTTACATTTAAACCTAACTTAAGAGTAGTACAAGTTTTATAAGACATGCAAAGTAAATTAAGGCACTGATTCCACTGCCACTTATGGAACCTGAGTTGAACATCATGCTGGCTGAAAGAATCTCCGATCTCTGGGTGATTTCGTTGTGAAAATCCTCGTCGGCTAAATCTTCCTGCAGCTCCGATTCCGTGGAATAATTGGGTAGTTCGACTGAAAAAAATAATTCCAAGATAATTAAAAATATAATAGAAAAATAAAACTGAAAGCTGACTCAACTAACCCTCTCCCCCTGTGGCGAATCGAACGATCT
This sequence comes from Drosophila lini, assembly GCA_018905715.1. Taxonomy (NCBI): domain Eukaryota; kingdom Metazoa; phylum Arthropoda; class Insecta; order Diptera; family Drosophilidae; genus Drosophila; species Drosophila lini. The sequence goes on along the minus strand of JAEIIL010011871.1, from coordinate 15,058 downwards.
TGCTGTTGTCACTCCAACCAAAACTATTTCTGGCCAACACGGAAACTTCGTAGAGACTGGCGGGCTGCAGGCCATGTAGGGTATAAGTGGTAATGTAGATTAGGCCTGTAAGAACAGAAAAGTTGGTAAACAAAAATTAAAAACTAGAATAATTTTTATTAATAAGAAGAATTATTATAATTCTAATGTACTTTGAGATACATAGCCTAAACTTTACGTAGGGATTTTATTGTGTTAAATAAATTGTAAAGTCAACTAAAATGTTAAACATTCAAATTATCTAAAAAATATTTTGTTTACTTTGACTTAACCCCATTTGGTTCTGAATTAATTTTATTTAGCATACATTTCAGTTGAGAAATTCCTTTAATATTGCCCAAACCTTTTGCTTCGAGGATCAGACAAGGTCAAGGTTTTTGAATAAACTTGAAGCAAAGGAATTTGCCGATTATTCAAAACAACCAAAATCTCAATTTAGTTTCCATGAAATTGAATGGAAACAATGAATTGGAAATAAAGTAAACCAGGTGTCTTTACTTGTTCTTAAAAAAAAAGATGAAACCAAAGAATTTATGGGAAAGTCTGCAATCTGATATTCAGACAAAAGTTGTGATTATTGCATTGCAGATTTTATTTTATATATGTATAAGAGAACTTGATATTACAAAGTGGACGTCGGAAAGGTGTGATGTAGATGCCCTTTACAGTGATATAAACCTAACAACTCTTACCAGAAATGATTTTAAAAATAATAATAAAACCAAATAATTCTTACCAAAAATAACCTACCTAAAACTTCAAAACTTCTTATGCATATTTTGTAAATTTTTATTTAAAGATCTAGGTAAAATAACACCTCATCCTTACCATTGGTAGCCTGAGCCGGAATCGTGAGCTCCGTCCAGTTGGTGCGTATCTGCCGGGTGGCATTGTTGGAGGGAATCTGACGGAACTTCAGCTTAAACTCCATGATGGGCAGCAGGCTCTCCGTTTGCCAGACGAGCACATGGGATGTGGAACTCTGGATGCCTGGGTTGATTTTGAAGAGGCAGGGCATTGGGCGGCCGGTCAGCTCTACGTTGCCACTCTTTCCCGCAATCTGATTAGTGGCCCGGCACTCGTACTGCCCCATATCCGCATTTCGGACGCTCTTTACCACCAGCAGGTGTCGCACCGCATTCACGTAGTGATCCAGCGAGCGATTCCCCTGTAGCTCCGACTCGTGACTGGTGGAGTGGGCTCCCAGGGTCACAGGTAGTCCATGGTGGAACCACTTGACTGTAGCTGCTGGAGCCGCCTCTACGATGCACTCGAGATGCGCACGAGCGCCCAATTTGGTGTACACCACCGGCTGAGGCTGACTCACCTCGGGGGCAACTATATGAAGAGTGAAGAGAGAAACGATTAAGTTAATTTATCTTTATAAATTTCTATTTAAATATCTTTAATTTTGATATTTTGGGATACTCACACAACACATGTAGATACACACTGGCCACCGCCACCTCACCCACTCCATTGTTGGCCAGGCACTCGATCAGTCCCGCCTGATTCCTTGACTTGATGTCCAACACCAGACTCTGCCGGTTGCCTGAGTTGCTTTGTGGAAGCAGGTCTTTGCCGTTCAACCGCCAGGTGATCACCGGCTGGGGAACCCCTTGGGCCTCGCACACCACCTCCATGGTGGCTCCAATCCGCTGTTCCGTAAGCTCTGAGGGTTCTATTAATACCCGTGGAGCCAGCTGCACCTCGATGGCATGCTGCTGCACCACATGCCCGGAGTCCGAGTTCATTTCGCAGTAATAGTCGCCGGTGTCGCTGGATTGCACATTTGACACCTGCAAGCTGCCGTTGGGCCAAAGCATTATGCGATCCAGCTTAGGGATTTCCGGGTGTCTGGAGTCCACCAGGGCCACATCGTCCCTATGCCAGCGAACATATCGAAAGGGTGCTGGGTGTGAAACAAAAAGAGACACTAAATTGGAGGCAAGTTTACAAGCATTTGAAATTAAAAATCGGGAAAAATATATTAAGTAGCATCTGAAAATGATGGGAATTATGGGAGATTTTAGATAATAAAGATGCAACTTTATATCTTGCAAAGGTACAAAAATCTATCATTATTCTTTTGTAAGTAGGCTTTGGACTTTGTTTGGATTCTCAGGGGGCTACGACATGACAGTCAACAATCATTATATTTAAGTGTTTCTCAAAAACAGTTCAAGTAACAACATTTTCGGGAAAAAGTTTTACTATATCTTTCACAGTTTAACATTGACAAAAACATTTTTAGACGCGTAAATTTATTAAGATGGTAAGTGTAATCATAAAAAACTTTAGGAAGAACATTTAGAATTTATTTACACATTTTAAAATATTAAATATATATTAATATTTACATGAACAGGTCATAAGCCGTACAAGCCAAGATCGTGCGAAGTCTAAGAAGACAACCTTAAAGGTTAACAAAGCACCGAAAAAGTGTAGCAGGCCGGGTCCGGTTACCAATAGCGGGCTAAGGCTTAGGGACTTGATCAGAACGGGAGCCCGCTCCTGGAAACGTCTCCCTAAGCCAAAGAAGGATAAGTACAGGCGCACGGTAAGCTAACATAAAAATTTTAAGTTGTAATATTCAAATATAAACCAAAAGATCCTTTTTACTGTTTTGTAATACAATAATTAATATCCCTTTTTTCCACAGGCCTCCACAGTCAGCAAGAAGAAGTCTCCAGTTTGCAAGGAGTGTAAAGAGGATCTAAAATTTGCATTTGATTTTATTACTGAAGCAAATAGAATACTAAAGAAAACAGAAAAATTGCTTTGTGAAATCGATAGTTTTGTTAAAACAGACTCGTTCTGGAATGTATCATCACAATAAAGATGTGTGATTTCATATTGTGTATTATTTTTGGTGTTGTAATTCGAAAATCAAATAAAATTAGGGTGACATTTATTATTTACAATTCTCACTACAAATTGCCCTTATGAGTTGTTCTTGTAACCGGTTCTGTAATCTTGTTTACCCCCTTCAAAACTTCATTAGTACTGTCAATAATCCTTTAATGGCCACTAAACAATACGTTTTTGGGGGAGGGTTCTTCCAAGATGACTTCAATGTACTGCCAAGTGTGTTAAGCATTCAATTAATAGAATCCGTTTCAGTGCTGCTCTATTATTGTCGGATAATACCTTCATTTGTCCCATTGTGTGCTCATTTCTTCAATCGAATTAAATCCCATTGTTATGGCCAATTGCTGCTGCTGGTGGCCGTTTCAAGGCCCCCTCAGATATCCTCACCAAAATGCACCGCACTGATATATTACTATAAAAATACTTTGTAAAAACAACTTACTATTTAAGGTGCATGGCAGCTGGACCGTGTCATTTTCGTAGGTTTTCACTGTGGTCGGTATGCTCTTGAACTTTTGGCTATTGTCGAGATCATTGTTAAAATCCAAGGCGGCCTGAACGCCTCCAAGGATCAGGCCCACAAATAAACACCACAACACAGAGCACTTAATGGCTAACATCTTATATTATTATTATTTAAGCGGGCTATTTATAAATATTTTTTAAATTAAATTAAACTGTGATTTAAGTGAGAATTCTATAATTCACGGTCGTCGCGTGTCCGAATTAGAGCGGTCCGGTCTGGTCCGCAGCGAAGTCAACTTTGAACTGATCGCTTGAGCTGCTGTCCCCTAAGCCACACATGTACCATTCAAAGAAAATAATACTCACCCATACACCCGTACAGTGGAGCTCAGCGTCGCAGACCCAGTGAAAGATGCCCAAGTCCGGGGGTGACGATGAAGAAGCCGCCGCCGGACGACAGCGGCCCAGCCAGCACTTGTGTATATGGCAAGCCGGTTGATTAGTCGCCACCAAGGGGATTCTCCCACACTAGAAAAAATCTCCTTAAGTAGCAAATAAGAAAATTAAATAAATATAATTATTAATTAATTGATTAATTAATTATTGGTTAAGCGAAACATATTCTTTCTTTAAAAAGTATGGCACTTGTTTTTTGTGGCAAATTTTAAAGTATTTTAAAAGAATAAAAGTCATAATATTTGTTGTTGATTTTTTACCTTTCCATAAAGTAAGCCTCCTGGGAGCTTTTTATGGTCTCTTAAATATGGTGAACAATTTCTTAAGAGCTAAACATATATTTTCAAATATTATCTGTAGTTTTTATATTAATAATAAAGTTCTCAGTGCACAGTGAGATACATAAGTATTTGTCGGATGCAATGCACCCACACCGATGCCGACTGCAAGAACATTTGCATGGGCCACGCATCGGTAGTTTTCGGATTCAGAATCGAGATTCCGCCGCTGATCTATTACACTCTCCGCTTCAGAGAACGTGCTGCTGTTGCATATTCCGAGATAAAATGTCATTGTGCCATCAATGGGAACTGTGTGTGTGTGTGTGTGTGCCCCCCATCCGCGAAGTCATCATCATTGTGATCGGATCAGTCCATTTCGGTAACAATATGTAGGTTCGGGGCTCCGAGGTTCGGTTCCCAAAAGGAAGGAACCGGGGGAAAGGAAACAAAACTTTCAAAATATTCAAGCGGAAGTGCATTATAGAACAATCAATTCAAGTTTATTTCAAATGAGCCTCCTATATATTCTCATTGTTGTCCAGCAAGATGGCTTCATAACTTGAATATTAACAAATTACTTGCCAGCTTGTTTCCCATCAGAGATTCTAGATATATTTCTTGACCGTTAAAAGTTCTTGTATCTAAAAAGATCTTTCGAAAATGTGTGGTTTGCTTCTGACGAAACGCGATCATTTTCAATTAAAAGACAATTTCGTCGAATTAATTGAATTAATTTTGTGTGAACATGAAAGGAGTCAGTCAGTCAGCCAGCTGCACAAACAGCAAGCAAACCAATTAAAAATGACCAACTGGCGCAGACTTAACCTAACCCAAGCGAAACCAGCCCAAGAGTTTACATTTCAATTTAAGTCTGGAGAAGGAGAAGGCGCCAACCGGGCAAACAAAATACATATTTTCAAAGGAGAACTGGATCATACAGTAACCCCTATCCCCCATTCCTTAAAATAATACAACCCTTTCGGTTTTAAATTGATTATTTCTATATTTAACTCCACCGACAACGGTTGTTTGCTTTCTTTATTATAAATAATAATTATTTATGTATATGTGTATATTTAAGTATGTGAATGCTGTTGCTACATGAACCTTGCCTAAAGTTAATACAGCATTGAACGGTTACAACCAACGGATACACATCTCGCATACCGATTAATCAGCCTGTTTTATGTATAATTGTCCTTGGAATCTCCTGCCTGAGTAAACAATTGAGTTTTCGCTGTGTTAGCTAGTCCTGTATAAATTATGTTAGTTTTTAATTTATTAAACATCGGCTTGAATATATATATATGTATGTATATAATCGGGCTGGGCTGTAATACAATTTTTTAACTTAACCGCTATTAAAATTACAATAGAACATTATCAATCTAATTTTATTATGTAATGAGTTCCCTATTTGCATAGGAATTCTAACTGCTGTTCGTTTGACTGTCTGCTGGCCTTGTGAATTTTCGCTAGGTTAAGTGATTTTTACCGTACAAACACAAACAGGAAATGTACCCTCGATCGGGATACGCACATATTTAAACTGTAACTAAAACGCAAAGTGGATCTGCCGCCCATCGCTTGGTTTGGGATAATGGTCGTTGCATTAACAAATGTTCGCTGTGGTCAATTGTAGGCACTACACTCAACTAGGACGCAAACGTGAGGCGTTGTCAGTATGTGTAGTGCAGTTCCTAAATAAGGCCGCGCTTCTTTTTGTAGTCCTCCAGGTTCAGGGACCGCTTCGAGACGGTCTCCGCTGGTTTATTGGCCGGCTTTGGCACTGCATTCGTACTTACTGCAAGAGGAAAAAATACAAATTAGTTTTTTGTTAATTGATAATAGAGGCAAGCCAAGGACTTACCCGGCAGCGGCACATCCAAGTCGATGTCAAAGTCGTGCAGTGAGTAAAGGCTGTAGTCCTTGGAGTCTGTCGGCCTGGCATTGCCACTCGAAGGGCCTGCCTCACTGGGTCGCTTTTTGCCCGGCGGCGGCGGTGGAAGCGGCGCCTGCAGCATGTCCTCGTCGTCCTTCTTGGTACCCTTGAAGCCCATGCGTGGCTGAGTGATTCGTCGGGTGAAGGGGTCCGAAATCTTCTGGCCCTTGTTGGCCCGCGCCTCCTCCATAATCGCTTTCTCGGCATCCTGCACGTTCTTCTTCCGGTTGCGATCGTTGATGTAGGAGATGAGGTTCAGCGTATGCGATCTCCGCTTGTCCAGCTCGGAGGCCCGGCTCTCCAGCTCGTCGATCTGCGTGCCCAGATCCTGGGCAATATCGTAGTCACCCCTCAGCATGGCCGCATCGCGCTCCTTCATCAGGCACGTCTTCTTCATTGCGTAATTCGTGGGCCGGTTGCGGAAGCGGTTCTTTTCCTCCACGATCTTGTCCACGTCCTCGTCCTTGAACTCGTAGTTCAGCGCCTTCTTGATGTCCGCCTGCTTGATTGCAATGAGGTCGATGGTGGGCATTTGGACATGCGACTGTTGGCACACCTCGTGCCACTTGTTAAATTCATTCTCGGTGAACTCCTGGTTCGAGATGAATTCCAGCCGGAACACACGCTCCTGTGTTCCATGCTTGAGTCGCAGTCCGCGATTGGTGCGTGTGGTCCCCAGGCTGTAGATCTTGCCCGTCTCCACGACGCCCACAATTTCGGCCACGCGGTACACAGGCTTCTGACCATTGTTCCCAATGCTGATCCGTACAAAGCAGTTGAGCACGGTGCTCTCGAAGATGGGCAAGTTCACAAAACGCTCCATTTTATAGCGCGAAAGGCGCAGCTTGTTCAGATCCTCGCGGGTGGTTATAAACACGGGACTCTTGGGGGCCTTCTCGTCATCCTCAGATTCGCTCGAGGCTTTGCTACTGTTGGATCTTGATCGTTTGCCGGTGGGCTTCTCCTCCTCATCCCAATCACTGCTGCCCGAGTCGTCGGAGTAGATCTCCGAGGCTTTCAGTTTAACGGCTGATTTGCAACCAGAGACGCTTTCCAGCTCCTCCTTGTCCTCATCCCGATCCCTTTCAGCCATACGCTTGGCTTCCTCTTCCTCTGTAACATGGTGAACAAGTAAATAAAAGTAGTTTTTCTATCCACGAATCACAACTTACCCCTCTTGGCTTTGCCCTCGCGCTTGGCCTTCAGCAAGGCCATGGCATTGCTCCTCTTATCGTCCGTCTTGTTGGCCTCAACGTTCTTCTTTCGCTCTTTGGACCGCTCCTTGTGATCAAAGTAATCGGCCACTCCGGCAGCAGCTCCCTGATCCTCTGGCAGAATGCTAGCCACTGCTGCCGAGGTGGATGCCATCTCCCGGTTGTGGGTTGGCGAGGATAGCGGACTCGCGGACCTCACCTCGACGCTAGTCTTGGGTTCTGCCTCTGACAGCGCAGATGTGGAGGCCTGAGGCTGCAAGGGAGGCTGCGCTTCTTTGGCCTTCTTCGCCTTTTTCTCACGCTTCTCCTTCTTCTTCTTGGCCCGCTCGCCCTTTGTCTTGGACTTCTCCTGGTTTTTCTCGCCCCGCCTGGCTAGCTTTAGCTTGCGTTCGATTTCCCACCGAGTGCGCATGATCTCGCGCTGCTCAATGCGCTTGTAGATCTCTGTTTCGCGCTCCTTCTCTGACAGGCCGTTGAGTCGCTTCCGGTCCTCCTCATCGCCCATGAGGTCGTCATCGAAGCCGTCGTCGAACTCGGAATCTGAGCTGGAGGACGAGGAGCTGGACGAGTCGGAGCCGGAGGAGGAGGAGTTGGATTTAGACTTGTCGGAATCACTGTCGGACACCTCGCCCTCCTCCTGTTCGCTAAGCTGTGCCGCCTGCGGTTGCTCCACGGGCGCCTTCACCTCGGCCTGAGCAGGTGGATTCTGCTGTTGCTGTTGCGGCTGCGGCCGTTGCTCTTCTTCATCCTGGCTGTCATCGTCCCAGTTTGACTCCGAAGAGCTAGAGTCCCGGCTGGCCTTCTTCTGGCGCTTCTTCTTCTTGGAGGACGGAGCGCCAGCCTTGTTGTTGGCCCAGTCGGAGTCTGAGTCGGAGCGCGAGCTCGCCTTGGTCGCGGCCTGTGGCTTCTTCCGCTTCTTGGCCAGCGACATGAGGTCCTGGGGATTAGAAAGGAGAATAAATCGAAAAGAAGCAAACATATAGCGGGCCATTGATTTTCGTTACATCGCAAATGGCTGCTGCTGGGACAAAGGGGCGCGGGCAGGTTTTCAGGCCACTTACCGATTCCAGATTGGTGTCCGACTCCGAGTCGCTGTCGCTGGAGTTGGAGTCAAGCAGGGATTGTGTCCGCCGTTTGCCCATCCTGATTTGATCCTAATTAATTTACCTGCCTTAAAAAAAATTTAACCAAACAAGTACGAAAAAACTGTAGTGCGTGCCGTTAGGGATGGCAGACGAGTGCGATACTTGGCTATCGATTGGCGACAACCATTGCTTATGAACTGCGATAGGTCGAGTTTTCGAAAAATATCGCTCACGATGGAAGATCTGGCAACGTTGGTCCAGACCAAAAGTACCAGATCGTCAGTGGACGTGCAAGAACATGGAAAAACGATAAAACTGAAGCTCATCGGAAATCATCGTGTGCTAGGGCCCTTTTTAAAATTAGAGCGAACAGGATATCAGCTTTCCAGCCGTAAAATGGGAAAGAATTATAACGATTTGGCTTGTATTGCAGAGAAGATTGATCAGATAATTAAGGAAGATGACTACGAAGTGGGCGACACCATCCGCGCAGATGCCATTCGACCCCTAGTGGCCCCCAACTGCTCAGAGTTAGTGGTGGCGCATGCGAAGTTTAGCCTGCGTCAAGTTCGTTATTTCTCCGAGGTGTCCCTGCTGCCGCACATCCTGGAAACGATGCAGAAACTGGGCTGGACGCGCCTGTTGCGCCTCCAAAGCTACTCGTGGCCCCACTTGCGCGCCGGAAATGGACACGGAGTGCTGATTGTGAGTGCTCCGCGTAGCGGTCGCACTTTTGGCTACATTCCGCCGCTCTGCGACCTGGTGTGTCGCGCCCTAACGGAAGGCAGGCGCCTGCGTGGCAGTGGAATTTGGTATCCGGACCAGGAGGGTGCTCTAGCCGTGATCTTGGTGCCGAATGGAGAGCGCGTGCGCCAAGTGAGCGCCCTCTGCCACGCCCTCCTACGGAAGGCGGCTAACGAGGAGTGGTTCACGCTCACCCTGACCGTAGACGCTTTAAAGAAGGTGGAGCTTTTCCATCGCCTACTCAACGGCGTTGGATGCCTGGTGGTCACGCCCGCCCAGCTCGTGGGGATACAGGAGGAGGCGCCGGGCTTGCTGCGCTTTCCTCGGCTCCAAATCGTGGTTTTCGACGATGTAGACCTGATGCAGCCCGACCAGGTGCAGAAGGCCGAGGAGGTTTTACAAGAGCTAATGCCCCGGGATCGCTATCCGCAGCTGGTGATGGTGTCGCAGTCGTACAATCACCGACTTATGGCCAAGCTGACAGCGGCAAACAGTGACCCGGCGCTCATATTTGGCGACATTCTGGAGGCAGCTGTGTACGGCGGAACGCGCATTAGAATCGCCATCTGTAATTCGGAGGGCAAGGTAAACGAGGTGTTCCAGACACTGGAGCAGCGTCCGCCCAAGGACTACCGCACGGTAGTGATCTGCAGCGACGAACTTGACATGCGTCGCCTGGTGGTGGCTCTGGAAAAACGCAGCCACGCCTGTCTGCCTTACTACCAAAACGCAGACCTGGAGGTGCGCGAGCAGGTGCATCGATGGATGGGCAAGAGTCGGGGCGTTATCCTGCTCTGCACGGACGACTGCCTGGAGCTGACCATCCGGCATGCGCACACGCTGATCCACTACGGCATGAGCAGCACCTGGAGCAAGTTCAAGATGCGACACCTTGTCATATCCGGGAATCTGAAAAACGGACTGACACCGGCACAGCATGAATGGGAGGCTGTGCCACTGCATTCTCTGGTGCTGCTGGACCACGAAAACCAAAGGCAACTGCCGCGCCTCGTGGATTTCCTGCGGCAGCATCAAAAAGTGGATGCCGGCGTGGTGGAGCTGGTTGCGAAGATACGGCAGGAGATGGAGAAGGAGCGAGGCAACCTGAACGGCTTGTGCCGTCAGATCATGGTGAAGGGTAGCTGTATCGATCCTGCTTGCGACGAACGTCACCATGTGACCGATTTGGACCAATGTCATGCTTCTGTTCCCGTGTCAGGAGACGTGAAGGTGAAGTTAGTGAGGGTCTATTCGCCAACGCACTTTTGCGTTTATCTCATGGAGCACCTACCGTCACAGGGCTCCTGGCAACCGTTGCACCACCTGGCGGTTCAGCAGATGCGCCTCCAGTTGATCCAGAGCGCCAAGCCGCTCCGATATTGGCCTCCGGTTCCCGGGGTCATCTGCTTGTATCACAGTGCCACCATCGAACGAGTCCGAGTGCTCCAGGTGCCCCCCATTAAATACGGGAATCTCGTGCAGAACGATCTGTTAGTGCGGGTGCAAGCCATCGACAAGGACACTCGCATCTTTACCACCAAGAGCGGCAAACTGTACAAGTGCCCGGCGGACCTTCAGGAGTTGCCGCCCATGGCAATCGATGTGCGTCTGCTGGGCTTCCTGCCCTTCTTCGAAGAAGGCGACTGGTCGGAGAAAGATCGCCGCGACTTCGAGGTCAGGTTGAAGCATTTGCCCAAGGAGCACTTCCTGCAGGCCCACATTGAGTTCGCCACCGCAAACACCCTGTTCGTTCGGAATCTGGTGGCCATGACATATGCCTCCAGCCTGAAGATGTACGTGCGCAACCTGAGCCTTACCCACACACTAATGTCTGACAAATTGATCAAGAGATGTGAGGAGACGGAGAACAAGATAATGGCCTTCTTCATGGCAGAAGAGGAAGTGGAACATAGCAAGCGGGAAATTAAGAAGGAGGAATTTCAGGAAGTGATAGACCCGGTTGAAGAAGAACTGCAGATGGAACAGGAGGACGACCAAAAGGAGAATGTGTCGCCCAATAAGGCTTCTCCAGTAGCTTTAATCCAGACCAAGGAGAATCGGCTGGAGAAGAAACAGGAGCAGCATAAAGCCGTGACTGTCCCCATGTCCCAAGATCCTCCTGAGCCAACCTCCAAAACAGACAGCATGGCCCAGCTGTACGAACTGCAGGAGAAGCAGCAACAGCAGGACTCTGAGCAGAATCCAGTTCCAGTTTCAATCTCTCCCGCTACATTTTTAAATGATGTGATGAATGGTGAAGCAGTAAAAACTCGTGGTAAACCAAAGAAGCAGAAGAAGCCAAAGGCAATCCAGGCTGCACCAGCACCACCTCGTAAGAATCTTTGCCAGCAGATGCAGGTGCAGGTGCAACTTCCTTTAAACGTGGTCCGACCGACGACCAGTTACTATCAGACCCAGACCACCTTGGAGCTGCAAGTGCTGCTGCCCGAAGAGGTTCACGAGTATGCATCCTTGATGGAGAAAGGACAAATCTTCTTCTGGGCCACCTGCAAGTCCTCAGAACTCAAGCATCAATTCGTTCTGACCCTGAGCTTTTCATACATTTCCCTAAGCCACCACATGCGTGGCCGCACCGTCTACATTAGTGTCCAGAAGGCAATGGCTGCCGTCGATCCGCTGGACTTTGGCGCCTACCCATTCATGAAGCCCAATCACGAAATGTTTGCCAAGTTCGAAGACCAACAAAATATGCAAGTGAAAAATACGAAGAAATATGTAAAGGGAATGGTTTGTGTAAAGCAGAAAGTGCAGAGCCAGGAGGAGAATTCAAGCTATGACGACGAAAAGTATTCTGACGGGGCTGAGCATCCAGAGCAGGGTGAAATATACGAGGATTAGGTGCAGTTTTCTAAAAAGTCTATCAAGATATATGTAGATGCTTTATAAAATTATACAAATTAATTAGGGATCACCTAAAATGACACCAATTTTAATATGTATTTGAAAAGCATGTAAATGCCCTTTTAACTTTTGTTTTCATTAAACTTTCGAATGGATTCAAGAAACATACCTTTATGTACAATGTTTTTATTTTCTTTATTGCATGTTTTATAAGATAAAAAAGGGTTTAAGCTTAATAAGTGTAATCCTGGCTTTGTGTCATTCCAGCCATATGACAATGAACGTTCGAAAAAGAGTCCTGAATATTATTACACTTTAGTTCAAGCCCCGAAACCAATTCCTTTTGGACACAACCCAGTTGGGGTCGCAGGACCTTCCACCACCTGGACATCCGCTTTCGCCGCGGGAGAAAAGGGAGAATATGCCTTGCGGCCGTTGCAGCACGTGCACATTTTGCCGCGCTGTCGAGCGCAACACTGAATCACACTTAAAGCAGAGCTGAAAAAATAAAGCGTAGCTGTTCGAGCAAGGTAAACAGAAAGCAAGGGGGCGGCGACAAGGCGGGGCGGCGTGTAAAAGGGATGAGTGTGCCGGCGACTGTTGAATTGAAATGCAAATTTGGCAAACCCCCTTCAATTTGCATGATATCGCATCGCATTGCATCGCATCGCATCGCGCCGAGTCTCGTCTCGTCTCGTCGCAAGGATGCTGACTTTGTGTACCCTGTAATAGGCAAACATTTATCCGCACACAGGCCAGTGTAAGTGGGTTATGGGGCTTCCCCGCAAATGTGTTTGTTTGCTCTCTCCCTCGCAAACACATTTTGAAAACTAAATTAAAACCACACCTGCTGTGCCCCCCACTGGAAATAACTCACAATCAATATTAATTAAAATGCAGCCGTATTCCTGGTCCCTCGAGCACCTTTTCCCCAAGTTGCTGGGAAATCGGGAGGGGAAGCGAGGGTAAATTGTGGGATTTTTATATATTTTTGGGGCGAGGGTAAAATGCTGCACGCCCCCCGCCACATACACAGACTTTCATAATTCGACTTAAATGCTGCAAGGCAATTTGCAGTGGCAGTCGTGGCAACAATAACAGCGGCTAGAGGAAGCGCACATTGCACATTCAACAAAGTGCACATTCAACAGCAACAACAACTAGAGCAACAACAACAACAGCGCCAGAACAGAAGCAATGCGACATCACATGAAAACAACCCACTCGATGCCAGCAGTCAGCAGCCAGGCGAGGCCCACCCTGCTCTCAAAAAACCATATTACTCGACAGTGGAGGCCCAAACGAAGGGATAAATTTAAAAGCTTTTTTTTATAAATATTTATTTTTATTTTTGGAATAATTATCATTTCATAAAGATTCCTAAGATTAATCTAAAAATTATTAGATGAGGAAATACATGAAACATTTCTCACCCTGTGGAAGAAGTTTTATTGTTTTGATTTTCTATTTTTATGTAAATAAATTGCTTTAAAATGTTTAATATATTTTATTAAATATATTACGAAAGTTTATTATTGTTTTATAAAAAAATAGTTTTCTATAATATAACCGTATAAAGTATATTCAGGAATTGCATCACTAAAGTAAGGCAACCAACGAAAAAAGTTATAGGAAATTTTAAAAACAGACCTTAAAATCTACTGTGATTTCGAATTGATTTTAAAAATAATCTAAATTTTAAACTTAAGATTTCGAAAGTTATAGAATATACAATAAACCAACATTCAATGAACTGATAAATTACGTTAAGAGTATTTTAAACTAATGACTTTTTTTAAGAAAGTATACAGAAGTTTAACATATTGAGAATCGGTGTCATAACAAATACATTTATAAACCATCCCTGTTTTTCATAAGCTATGTTTCCACGAATAAGAGGTATTTGGACATGTTTTTTATAAGAAAAATAATGGGTTTTTTTATCTTACAGATGTCATATTAGATAGTTTGGATTTCAAAAAGCTTTTAACCCTTTAACCTTCGCTTTTAAAAAAGATTTATTGATCTCCAAATGCTTGATTTTAACGACACCTCCGAGTGCCCACTGTACTTGAGTTCACCATTAACCACCACCCAACCCCCGTCGATCCACCCCCATAACAGTCGGAGCTTTGAAGCTCAGCTTACGGGCATGCGCAGGGGCGGCGCGAGAGAGCTCGAGAGACGAACGCCCAAGGGGGTTGGCCATGGCCGCCGACTCATTGTTTTTTGCCATTTTTGGGATGGAAGCTCTCGGCCGGCGGCGCTGTTGCGTTGGCGTTGCGTTGCGCCGGCTGTTTTGCCAAAAGTGGTAAGAGAGCGGTTGCCACCCGGGGAGGCAGGGAGGGGGAATCTCTTGAGAGAGAGCAAACCAAGAGAGAGCGGGCTGAAAAGCTCGGCTCACCTTGCTGTAAAAACTAGCAGAGTTCAATTGTGAAATGCGCGTTTGTGAATTTTCTGCGTGTGTGCGTGGTGTGTATGTTTTTTTTTTCGCCAGTTTGACGAAAGACTCGCGCGAGTGCGGTAGCGACTAACGGTAAACGGCAGCTCGAAAAACGGCCCAGCGACGCCAGCTTGTAGCACAGTGTAGTGTGGTAGTGTAGCATAGTGCAGTGCAGTGCGGCGTAGTCCAGTGCTCCGCAGTGAAGTGAAGTCGGGGGTTGAAAACCATAGGCCCATAAAATACGAAATAAAACACAAAAGTTTGGCTGCTCGGTCAGAAAACGCAAAGAAAGCTGGCAAAAAAAGCGATAAAATACATATTTAACACAAGTGTTAGTTCAGTGTTTTTGTGCGGTGCGAAAATCCCACGACAATAGCAAAAGGAAAATAAGAGGAAAATCCAATAAAAACATGGCCTGCTGTGCGTTCAGCCTCACGTAATAGAAAAGGTAAGGGGTGCACAAAAAAAATATAAAAATAATATTAACACAAATAAATTAATAAAATAAAATGAATAATTAAAAAAGGTTGCTTTATAAAGATATTTTAAAAATAATAATGGAAAATATTTAGGTGCGTTTGCATTATTTAAATACTTTTGAAATAAAAAAGCGTTTTGGTAAAATTAACAATAATAGTTAAGGGTTTGCTAACAAG
>JAEIIL010011868.1:0-14741 GCA_018905715.1 Drosophila lini | reverse complement strand
TATTAATATCAACACTTTAATAAATCCATCTTAAATAAATTCAATTATTTAAATTAGCTAGACTTTTAATACAAAATATATATCCATATATATATTTTTTTAGTTCATTATAAAAACTAAAGCATATTACCTTCACCATATTTTCTCTCTGTACAAACCCACATTCTCAATCCCAATAACCATGATCATGGTGATGATCTTCCACACAAATTGCCGAACAGCTGGCCAGAGGCAGGAAACCTTTGCATAATCTAGGCTTATAATTCAATTAATGCCTCGGATCGCTCGACTGCCGTCGCCGCGATTCGTTTTTCATTTCGATTTTCGTTGCACTTAGCTCCGAACCTGAAGTGCAACACTAGAATCCAGCCACATGACTGGCAGCTCAAGTGCCCATGGCCATTGGGGATGGGGATGGGGATGGGGCTGGAGATCTGGCTATATGGTGACGGTAATGCGGACTGGGAGTCTGGTGATGATCAGGCGCAAAACGTCGTCGTCACACTGTCTGCGGCAGATGCTTTAAATGATCGCTGAATGGGTTGAGAACAGCACCGCAGGTTGATGATCGAGCACCCGGGGGCTGCACACACCGGAAATCGATTTCGAGTGTTGCCCAAAGAGATCGTTTGGCATTAGCAAATGCTGAGCCACAAATTAAGACATTAACGAAGCGATTTCCTTTGTAGATTTAGCAGCTTGAATGTTTAGAGTGACAGAGTCAAGGAAGAAATATTTTAAGATTTAAATATTTAAATATTATTGAATTTTTCATAACAAGAGCTTTAGTTTTACCCTTACAAATTCCCAGAAAAAAAACCAACACACTTGTAATTTTTTGTTTTTGAAAAAGTTTCCTTCTTTAATTTTCTTCTTTTTTTTTCGTTTTAATTGATTTCGGTTCATCTTTAATTGTATTTTTATAATTTGTGTTAACTAAATGTTAGTTTTTAGCTGTGTAGTTTCCTTCATTTATCTGCGTTGCTTATCAATTTCGGCTATAATTACTATATACAATTGCCTGGCCAGCTATGTGTGTTTAGGTTACGACTATTTATATCGATTTTATACATTTAAAAAACAAGAAAATAAACAATAACAACGTTTCGCTTGTGGTGTATAGGTAGGTGTAAGACAATGATTGGTTAGGCATACACATAAATATATTACAGGAGCCTTGGCAAGCAGTTATTCATCTTCGAATTGAATGGGGTAAACACTTAACGATTACTAAACATTAAACTAAATTAAATTTAAATTTCATTTAAATTAAATTAACTAAGTTTTGCAGCTTCTAAGCCACACTACAATGCAGGAATGTTTCTTGTTTATTTTCGATGAGATTTCACTGTGAATGATGCTGATGGAATATGGATGGATCGCTTGTGGTTTACAGAATTACAGATTGCTCAAAGCCTTTTAAACTGGGACTGACTGCTTTGTATGGTGGTGGATCGCTTGTGAGTGTTTCTTCTGGTTTCGTGGACGATTTACACAAAAATTTTGACTAGGAAAGGACGTTTCTTGGGCAGGCCAGCTAGCGATGGGCTCGAGCTGGCGAGGATTGCTCTAGTCACACCTCGCTGGGCATGCAGTGCACACTCGAGTCCTGCGACAACTCATCCATGGAGGATTCTAAGGAGGAGAAAGAAATTGGTAATTAGTTGTAAACAAATTTTAACTTGTACTCTTAAGGGTCTGCTTTTGATAATTATTCAATTTTTTGTAAAGTTTGTTATATGATTTTAGGAATCTTTTTAAGTATCTTTCTTTATTAATATTTCAATATATTTTCAATACCAAAAGGGTTTTAAAACTAATTATAAGTTCATTATAGAACCTCTTTAGTTAAACTAATTAATAATAGATTATTTTCTTTTAGCAATTCCTTACCGTGTGCCGGGTATAGACCCGCTTTAGAGCCGTTCATATGCATTGGGTTCTGTGCGTTATTCTGAAATGAATACGTTAACTGCAGGTTAATATGACGCGCAAATGAGCTTCCTTCCGGTTCGCGTACTGCAATCAAAAATCGTTTGTTGAAAGTAGAAAAAAAAAACAGAAGAAATTGTAAATACTGTGTTAGCATCTTATTCTCGTTTCTTTTTTTTTGTATTTTTGTAGTGTGTGTTTTGGAGGAGGGTTTTGGCTTCTACGGGGAATCTAGGGTATGTCTCTAGGGGTATCTCTCTGGGTTTGGCATGCTGCACTAATCCACTACTTACTTTTATTCTTACCAGCATGTATGTGTTTTTTCTGACGCGCCCGCGAGTTCTGGAACCAAACTTGCGTCACACGCTTGCTGAGACCGGTCACCGAGGCAATACGCTCCAGATCCTGGCCATCCGGATTACTGTCAATCTGGAAGTTGGCCTGCAGCACTTGCAACTGCTCCTCGGTGAAGGTGGTTCGCACCCGTTTCGTCTTGCTCTTGTGATAACCATCGCCATCACAGCCATCTGGAATTGAAATTGAAATGGGGAATGGCAATTGCTATTATAAATATTATAAGAACGTGTGAGGATCGGAAATTTAATCGCTATATAAATCGTAAGGGAACTAAGAGACTATAAGCACTTGAAAAAAATATATATCATAATTGTAATTGAATTTCTTTCTTGAGAAATAAATTTAAAATAAATATTAATGATTGATTTCCTTGATAAATAGTCTTTACTTCTAAATTTACATTAAAATTTCACCTTTAAACATATGAAAATTATTACAAGTATCAACTAGATTTAAAGGCAAGTGTAATATGATTTATTTTTGCTATTTTTCCTCCATAAACCAACTGCTTAAAGGGCCTTAAGGTCTCTCGTCTCGCGGACTTGGCTCTAAAAGCATTTTGACAGTCGGCCAAATTGAAAATGTCAAAAAGTGTTTATGGTTTATAGAGCTGCTATTGCTGCTGCCGTGCTTTATGTGGCCACCGTGCAGACCCGGTGGTCTCCTCCAGAAATTTTTTGGAGGGGGAAACTCTGGTCTATGCTGCGATTTTTACAAGCCGATCACGTCGTCTCAGCAAAGGTTGGAGTGGTTTTTTTTTTACGAGTGTGACACGATTTCGTCAACGGCGGCGACTGGCTGGCGCTTAGTGATTCCCAGCTTCACTGTACCGTCCCGAGTCTTGGCACAGTGAAGCGTTCCAAATTGGCAACCCTTTTGCCACCGAAGCGTGCAGCCATGTTTCCAACTTGTTTTCACTGTTTTTATGCTTTGTTTTTTTGTGTTTTTTTTTTAATATTAACTCACCGTCGCTTGATGTGGTGCCACCCTCGACCGTTTCCAGATAATGAGCCTTGCAGAGCACCCGGTCATCCATGAGCGCGAACTGCTCGCCGGTGGACAGCTGGCGGCCGCACTGGTCGCAGGCGAAGCAGGCCAGGTGGAAGACCAGCTCCCGGGCCCGTCTCACCCAGTCGGAGGCGGAGATGCCGCGACAGCACTTGGAGCACTTGGCGCCGAAATTTCTGCAATTAAAAGAAACGGAAAACGGAAATTGCAAATCAGTTTTGGCAATAAAAAGTGAAGATATTACAAAATCAGAAGAGGGTATATTTTTAAGAGATTTTATATCATTTTTAATACTTTATACATTTAACTAAATATATTTCTACATAAGCTTCTATTGTTCTCTAGTTAAAACTAAACAAATCAATTAAAAAATATTTCTGAAGCTCTTATTATTTCGTTGGTAAAATTGAAAATTGAGTGAAGTGAATCATTTGGATACGGCTTTCGGTTTTTCCCGTATGACTTTTTTTTCGGGACTTTTTCCAAGCGGAAGTTGCTGCCAACAACGATGCTCCGACAAACGTTTTTCCAAATGAGTCGGCAACTTTCGGTGGCTTATTGTTAGCTTTTAAGCTTATTTTTACAACAGCCACAACAATGTATGGCCAGGGCATGACTCGGATGTGGACGTGGACGTGGATGTACGTACGGACCTGGAGCTGGCTGGGATGCAATGCGATGGATGATGTCTCCATCGGGCAGCAGGCAATGCACACTTAAAATTCTTAACTTGAAAAATAAATATTTTTACAGCATCTCACGGCGCGTTTGTTTGTTTATTTTCATTTCGTTGGACGTCGACACCGTTCTTCCTACGACTTCTTCTACAACGTCTCTACCCATTTCTCGATTTTGTATCCATCAGATACGAAAGATACTGGGGCCGTAGTTGGGCTTGCAAGTTGCATTTGCCTCGTAAACTTTTCAATTCGTTTCGTTACGTTTTGGCCGCATCTTTGTCGCTGTTGACTTAATGGATTAAGTCGAATTGTAACAATTAACCAGCCAACGGAAAACTGTGGGAAACTATTCGGAAAACACTTGTGCACATAGTTGGAGTTGGAAAATCGATGGGAATTTTGGAAAGTTTAAGAAGGGGGAAACTACCAGCTGTTGGCTTGCTTTAAGACTTATTTTTTGTAATATATTTTGTAAATATTTAAAATTCGTTTTATTATGTTTCGTAGTCCTTGAAAATATAAATTGATATTTTAAAAATTTTATTTAAAATTCCACTCAAGGACATCCTAGACACGGGCACTTGGTCTTCGGGGACTCGAATGGAAATGTTGAGATGACGGCTGGCCCATTGCAGACCACTCTCATGATTAGAATCAAATTCCCGGTCTGCATCTTGCATTGATTGAACAGCGGCAACAGCCGCTTGGTCAACTCCGAGGTGGCGCAGTATGACTCCGGGCGTTCCGGCACCTCGCCGCCATAGCAGGCACAAATGTTGGGCTTGGGTCCCTTCCTTAGCCGGGGTCTACTGGTCACATTGTACATTATCCCAGCTGCCCAGTCGGTATTCACAGCATCGAAGTCTCTCTTCACCCGATCAAAGATCGGTTTGGCCTTCATCTCGGTCATTCCAAGCAAATATTTGCAACTCTCCGAGCGCTTCTTGTAAACGTGTATGAATAGCTTTTCCTCCTCTTTGACCGGAGAGTCTAGCGTGAAAACTACGCACTTGCCGCACTTGGGCGATAGGGGATTCACACAGGAGCCGTATTCCCGGTCGCAGACACTCACGTAGACCGACGACCGGAAGGTGATCTCAACGCAGGTGGGATACTCCTCCGGCGCACACTTATTCCGGCGCGTAATCATCAGGTCGTCCACCACGAACTCCATCATCCACAGAAAGCTTCTCCGAGCCCATTTTAATCCAAGAATTATACAAAACACTTTAAAACTGAAAACTTAAAAATTTTGCCAAAAAATACAATTTGAAAGGAGGAATTTAGAGAATTTTAGGATACACAAAATTACTTCATAATTTTAAAAAGGAGTGAAAGTATATGTAATTTCAAAGTGAAGTGAAATGAAGTGAAGAGAAATGGTATTGAAAATGATTTGATTCTAAACCCAAGGCCTATTTGGTTCTAGGTTATCAAAATTAGTTTACAAAATTTATAATTCCTTAAAAAATAAACCAATTTACACTGAACTTGGTACCTTAAAAAAGGTATTCAATTTTTTATATGGGTTTTCCTCATAATTTTTTTAGCTTTTAAATTCTATTTGTTTGAATTTATTTTTTATTTTTATTGTTATGTCTGGGTACTCACTTGCTGTAGTCGGCCTTGCAGTACACCTGTCGCTCCCGGATGAAGCAGGATTGCTGTCGGTCCAGGGGGCACATGCACATGCAGCAGCGAAGGCAGTGGGCATGCCAGGAGCAGCCGCCAACCTCCAGGAAAAACCGATCAGAGATTGGTTCCCCACACGCTGCGCAGGAACGCAGCTCAGTCTGAAAAATATAATATAAGAAATTTAAGAACTTGGCTTTAAGAAAAGGAGAATGTTTTCCCTTAATAAAAATATATTCGAATTTTTAGAATATTTTTTAAATTATATTAATATAAATTTTAAAAACATTCATTTCCTAGCTAAGTCTTCTAAGTCTTCTTTTATCCGATATTGTAGATAAATATATACTTAGATAAACATAAATCTTAAATTGGTTCTATATGCTAATTTGAAAGCCTTTTCTTAGGGGGGCCTGAGAACCGGATCGGCTTTTCTATGCCAAACCGATCTGATCTGAAATCGTAGCGCCCGTCGGATTTGTTTCTTCTTTTGTTGTGCCTTCAAATGAAATCGTTCAATAAATCTGGCAAATGTCCCGGCGGCTTCTGTTTTATTTCGCGGCTGCAGCATTTAACTTATGTATATTAAACAAATTTCAATAGCCACAAAAGATGGGACGAGTTTCATTCGCTTTGTTTTGTTTAGCTTGGTTTTTTCTTGGTTTTGCTGTTTCGCTCTTTCTGAAAATTGAACCATAAATTTAAAAATGTTATGCTAATTGTTGTTGGCGATATTATTATTGTTATTGTGTTTGGTGGCGACGGCAACTGCTACGAGTTCGATTTTAATTCCAGGTCCCCACCGAAATGTGAAATTTATTGACCCACCGACGGGGCGATCTAATGAATATTCAATGTCTCGCCTGCATGTTACGCCGTTTTAAATGAGTGTTTCAAACAAATTTTATTGCGTTTCATAAAGTACCGAAAAAAACAAAAGTTAAACCGAAACGAAAAAAATAATCCGTGGAGCATTATTCAGATTGTGAGTTTCTTAATTGATTTTTTTAGTGCTTCTTTTGGCAATTATTTTAAAAGCTGGCGAAAGATACTCATCTACATTAAATGGGGGAAGATAAATAATTTGTAATATAATGGTATTAACTTATTTTAACAGAATTACTGTCACTGGGTGCTAAAAATAATACGCAAACTATTTATAACATGAGAATAAATCACCTTACGAGCAACACCTGAAATAAATCTTGTTTGTATTTAAATATTTTGTATTTTTTAATGCCCTCGTAAAAACTCAAATAATTTATTTAAGCCTGCTCTCATAATTTCTCCATTAATGCCCTCTCATTATCCTTCACTTCAATTCTCGATCTGGTTATCGTTGATTATGATGTGCAATTTCAGTTTGGAATTTTCAATATAAAAATGAATTGACTGCCATACTTAAAACATTTAATTAATGGCCGGCATTTTGTTTTCGTATATATATATATATTCCATTCATTAAAAATTATAAACTGATGGCCACACAAAAATGTTTTTTCCATTAATCAAAAAATGGCCGAGAAAATAAGTTTAACTTTTGCTGCTGGCAAAACAATTGAAGCCGCAAATAATTGTCGTCGCTTGTAGCCACTTGTTATTAACTTAGCTGACGAATTCCCTTTTTCCTTTGCCGCCAGACATTGACAAAAAAAAATATATAAATAAATACAAACAAAATACATATTTAAACAAAGACTTGGCCGTGACTAGGCCGCGATCAAAGGGCCCGACATTTACGGCTAAAGCAATTAATAAAACAATGCCGAACGGGAAAAAGAATTCAAGGGGTTAGGCTGCTTTTAGACACCGAAAGTTATTATTTATGATTTAAAACTCTTAAAAATTATAATTAAATTTATATTACAATATGTTTTTAAATCGAAATATAACTTTAGGGACATCTCGGTGTCGACTTTCCTTAAAGTCTTAAGATGAATAATCAGAAAGTAATATTTAAACAGTAATAATACAATTTTAATTTTTTTCTAAGCTACTCAAAACTTTAAAAATTCAAATAAAAATAAACAAACAAACCTACAGTTCTTTAAAACACAAAAATTTATATTAAAAACTCTTCAAAAAATAAATAAATACCCCTTAGCCCAATGATGGTGTATCAAAAAACATGGAAAACCAGCAGCCCTGGGTAATAGATATCTATGAGAATAATTTATGACAGGCCGCAGCAGACTATCAGATACAAATGTATCTTTTTGTCGAGGGGGGTTGACGGGCGTCTGCGGCTGCCCCGAAATTCCAGTGAAATATGCAATATGGCCACCGTCAGTAGTCCCAGGCGCAACTGGTGAGGAGTGTGTGCCGATGATATGGGTGTGCGTGTGTGGCAGATATAACTACATGAGCACACATACACAACATGGCCGCGCTGCTCATTTCGCCTCGTTTCGTTCAGTTTTTCCTCGCTCTTTGCGCGCAGCCGCTGCCCGCTGCCATTTAACTTTTCAACTCCGTTGTGTGTGACACGTTTAATAGCAGTCCCAACCCCCCTCCCAGCCACCACCTTGCCTGCCTCACCTCACCTTTTATGCCCTCCCCTCCCCACCCCTCGATTTTCCCTCAACGAGCCTGCGCGCTGCTCCGTCCCGCTCAGCCTGTCACTTTCGTTTAACTTTTCACATTGCTCGCCCGAAAAAACACAACCAACAACAAGGACAACAAGGGGATTGGGGGAGGGGGGAGGGGAAGGAGGGCTGCTGCATTCGGCGGGGTGTTTTCAGCAATTTGTTTTCCCAACGCCCGTTTTAACACACAAAAACGGAGGCTGAGACTTTGACTTGAGGGCACTTAAAAAAATAATTGATTTTTGAAAATTATTTTTGGGGAATTTTTTTCCATAAAAATAATTAATGAGAAAATTAAATTTTATAGCAAATTAAAGAGGAAAGCTTATTAAAATAAATAGCTTGAAGAGATATAAATATATTTTTCAAAGAAATAAAAAAGAAAAATAAAGAAACTTAAGCCAAAAAATCATCAAATTAAATTCGGAATGCTTTTCTTTGCTAGTTTTCTTTAGGCTAACAAATCTGCAGTCAACATTTAATTTTTTAAGATCCAATTTTTTGAACGAAAAAATTGCTGAAAAATTTGTTTCTGCGGGAGATGGCTAGATTGACTCGGCTGTTGATGCTCATCCAAAAAAAGTATATAATTTATAGGGTCGGAAATGACTCTTTTACAAGCTTCTAACTTAAATTATGAGGCCATATTTTCTAAGGTACATCTTCTAATATATAAAAAAGTAATTAAAATTTACAAAAATATAACTTATATTCATCTAAATTAAGTCCACCGTTTTTGTTTTAAGTGTAAAGGACCCGAAACTGCGAATTGCAGTCCCTCTCCTTGTCGGCTTGTTGGTTATACACATGCAATTGCCGTTGTTCTTGTTGTTGTTGTTGTCATGTCTATGCCCACTTTTGAAAATATGTCAGTTGTCAGACAGCCAGCCACAGGGGAAGGAGGGAAGGACGGCCAGGACAGAAGGACACATTTGAAGTGGCATTTTTGGCGAGCATGTCATTTGACTGTAATTTACTCGTGAGTGTCGTGCCGTGAGCCTGCCTGCTGCGGTTGAGTATTCAATGCGAGATGCATAAATCTGCCCATGAATTTTAAATGGGTCTCTTGTGTGCGCGAACGAGGTCTTAGAATCGCTGGAAAGTTACCATTTCCATTTTCATTTTCCGACTATGACAGCAATAGGAAAAATCTGAAAATGTTTTAGTAGGCCAAAAATGGAGATAAAGCTGAAGTTGATGGGCAGAGACATTAATTAAGAGGTTAATTCGGTTAAGTTAGATATATTTCAAGAAGTTTTAATTTAGGTAAAGATATTTTAAATACATTTTAAAGAGATTCTTTTTGTTTTCTTTATAATATTTTATAAACTGAGTAACTACAGTTTAATATTAAAAAATTAAGATTTTTACCAACCATTCTTTAATATCAAATACCTTAACGATCTAATCCCAAACTCAGATCCTATTATATAGACATCAAACACGACTGTATATGAGGGTCTAGGAGTCTAAAGTAAACTCTAAATTATAAGCAAAAGGCAGCCAAAAGATTTCCGGAACTGATAGAAGTTGATGATGAATTCGCCAGATCTCTGCGGGTTGTACGTAAGGTGCGATAATATATAGCTCCCCCTGAGTTATCTGTGGGACCCTGGCTAGTTCTTTTGCCTCTATCTCTCTATCTTTTATTGTTATTATTTGCTACGAATACTCAGTGTTATATAAGCACTCCCTATGCCGTCGGCCCTCATAAAAATTCCACAGTTTAAAACTTGCACCTTGCAACTTTTGGCTCGAAATGTCGTAAATAACCCGACTTGGCAGTCGTATAAAAGTGGGAAAAACAAAAGGCCAAGACAGAACTATAAAAGACACTGAAGAGTATGCAATAAAGTTTATAATCCTTCGCCCCAACTCCGCCGAGAGAGCACAAGGTGCCTCTGCCTGTGAGATGATAGTGGTGTGAGTGTTTTGAAATGAAACCGATCTGGGAATATAAAGGCTGGACTGCAGGCACAAACGGTAGCCGGGGCTAAGAACTGTATCATCTTCGGGTCCGAAAATAAAAGAGGAACACGCCTAGAAGATCGATTACCCGAAAAACGGACAATCTTTCACGTCATTGCGCAAATTGAGCGATCATCATTGGGGGAAAGGGGAATACACTGTAAAGAATATATAAAAAGAAACCTAAAATTTAAATAATTTTAATTATTTTAATATTTTGTATTAATTTAAAAACAATTTTCCTGGCTTTAAAATATTTCTTTTGGCTTGACTTTTCATCAAAATTTATGAATTCTATACTCACTAAATCTTTCTTTCAGTGCAGACAACTCCCTGAATCGATTTCTTTCTTCAATCTCAATATCAATGAATTGAGGGATCGTTGAAACGTTGGCTGCTCGGTTTTGATGACAAAAGCCTTGGCACTCAATTGATCTCTGTGGTTGTGACTTGTCATCTCTTCGCCTTGGCTATCCATCCCATCCATCCACCCAGCCAGCCACCGTGAGAATGTTGTGCTCCCAAAAAAAAATATATAAAATAAAGAAATAGAAACCAAACAAAAGCCGCTTCCACAATGGACATATCTCTCGGCCGATATCGTGGCAGTTATAACAACACAACAACTTGAGCACTTGTCACTTGAACGGATTTTGGCAAATGTTTTCCTAAGGCCTTTCGATCTCTCGCTTTAAGCTGCTTTTCAACAACAAATTGCAGCGAAGGCTAAAAATCAAACAGAAAAGACTACCAAAAAAAAATAATAATAATTTGGTTTAATTCCAATATTTTTATTAAGTAAAATTTATGATATTTTTATGTGAAAAGAAAATGTACAATGTACCTTTTGCTGATTTTAATGACTTTCGAAAAATGTATATTGATTTTTAATTAGATATATAAATATTACGATTTTATATATACTTTCTTTCGTAAATTATTATTGTTAATATTATTATTAAACTTTTCAGAGACTGATTTTAAATTAGATTTTCTTTTCAACACACAAAAAATAAAGCGTGGGCTTAAGAGACTACCAAAAAAAAGATAATATATGGGTTTAGTTCCTATATTTGTATTGTGTAAACCTTTTCATATTTCGAGGTGATTTATGCACCATGAAAATTGTCAACGGGCGTCTGTCAAATAAATACATCGTTTTCTGGTTTTGTGACTTTCGAAAAAGGCGTGCATCGCTTTTTAATTAGAGCTACTTTTTTGTGTTATCCCAGTTGGTTTTGGAGTTGCGTGGGCACCTCGAACTTTTGTGTTTAATATATTGAATTATGCTAAAATATCACTACCAAAAAGATTACACGTCGGCGTTTGTTTGGCATCAAGTTCGGGATCATCGTATCTGATTGTTATTTAATGGCCTCACGAACTGCTCTTTATGAATGGACTCGCCGCCAACAAACGCCCACGATTCCACGGTGAAATAAACGTAAAAATAAAAATACAAAAAAAAGTGGAATAAAAAGAACCTCGTTCAAAGTATATCCATATTACGAGCACGCTCCATAAATTGGCTAAATGTTTACAAATATTTCATCGGGAAACGGTTAATGGCAATCGCACCTCCTCTTGCCACATACATAGTCTATAGTCTATAGCTGTTGTCGCGCCCATTGATCCAATCAAATTGATGGGCAGCTATAACTGAGCAGAGCGAACAGAAATGGTCAAAAAGGGAATCCATTTCTATGGGAATACAGGGGAAATTGGGTAACTAAGAACTTAACAAAATGAGATATTTATAAATATAATAATTAGCAATATTATATACTATATTTAAATACAATTACTTTCATCTATACACTCCAACAAAATATAAAATAAAATATTTTAGAAAGTATCTAAAGGTATTTCCCTATTTGATAAAAATATATGTATATCTTCTTCACTTTTAAACAAATTTAAATTTTCAAGAATTAATTTGTACCTCATTTAAACTACATTTTCTTGTATATTTGTCAAGCTTTCCTCTTAGCGACTTTTCACTGTATATCCGCGTTGCATTCACACTTTAAAACCTGTCTCCCTGCGCGTTACTGTTGGTTTGTGCATCTCTCCGGCAAACTTAATTACCGCTTTATGTCAATGGTCCAGCGTGTTTTTGCTAAATTTATCAGCGTTATTAAATTTTATCACTGGCGACAAAATGTGCATATGCCATTCAATTTTCACAACATATTCGCACACACACACGTAACCCTTACCTTACCCCATGTCCAGTCTAGGCAAATACAAATATTATGATGGCAGACAACTGGCCGGTGGATCGAATGGTGTGTATGGAGAAGACCCGGGCTCCAGTTGTGGGCCCCAACATTGGTGTAACATCGTAAAATATTTTACGGCCAAATGGATTCCGCTGCGGCCAGAGTCGCCAACGTTTTTATGGGCCGGAAAAACAAAAGGAACCAATATGCCATTGGAAATTGAAAGAAGAAAAGCTTCCAGTTTTCCACGTTTTTTCTCATTTAAGCCGCTAAGTGGATAATTGACAATTGCCAAAAAGTAACTAAAATGCAAATGAAATGTCTATTAAAGATAATATACGGCCCATCATTAAAACGCCAAGACCCGAAACGAAAAAAACAAAAAAAAACTCTGTTAAATGTTTATACTTTATATATGCATATATAAAAAGTTTTATTTCACTTTATATCTTGGGTTTTTTTTTTTTTTTCTTTGGGTTCTTGCGATGACAAAGCCTTGGCTCATCTGTTGAGGGGGCGGTGGGGGATGTTATGTGATGGGGTTAGGTGTGTAGGCTACACCGAGAACAAAAATAACATACTAGTAATTTTAAAATATTTTTTAAAATTAAATACGAAGGAATTTCTATAGAAACCTAATTGTTTTATGAAAATATAGGTTGAACTTTTATTTATAATTTAATTTTAAAATAAAAAATCTTATTAAAGTTTATAAAAATAAGTCACCATAAAATGCAACCCTTTAAAATATTTATTTTATTTAAAATACACATACATCTATTGATATTTTCTCACTGTGTAGGCTACCCCAGATATCCCAGAATCCCCAGTGTTGACAAGTTATTGCCCGAAGAGAGGCAACGACTTAAAATGTCGCACTTTATTACACTACAAAACACAAAACTGAACTCAACGCGAGATGATCATCTCCGCCGGGCTCTGGATCTGGCTGGGGTTTTCGTTTCGGATCGCCTGGGTTCTGGGGATCTGGCACTCTGAGACTCTGGGTTTTGAGTTTTTACAGCCATTTCGGTGGATCTTGGGCTGTTGGCAAACATCGGCCTTTGTGTGCGCTCCCAGCCGCGTTTTATTATAACTGTTGACTGCTCGCATACGAAATAAATTTCATTTTAATACTTTCTTCGTTTTAGTTTTCGTATATTTTATTTTTTTTTGTCGGGGAGCTCGGAAAGTGATTTGCATACGGGTCGGCGTTCTCACGCGTTTCCCACCGGAGATCATCCCGCCGCGCGAGAGAGAAAGAAGTCGAGATCCCAGAGTCCAGATCCCAGAGCTTGATAGATCGCCCGACTTATGCAGCTAATACCGTTTTCAATCCAGCTTCCAGCTTCTATAGTTTAGCCGCCGCACAGTGGAGCGTTTATGAGTAAAATCATTAACTTTAAAGCCAAGTCAAGGCTTAATTTAAAAATAATATATAAAAATAAAAAAGTTATGAAAAATATATATAGAAATTGAAATACAATAAATAAGGCTTCGTTTAACATATTTGCCATATCATTCCCTATTTAATATTCTATTTTTCAAAGCATAACAAATAAACTTAAGTTGCTACTTGCATTTGCCAAAAATTCGGACTCTTAAAAATATTTTTCAACTTTAAAAATTTCCATAAAATAAACCAAGCCACCAATTGTGTTGAATTTTTCACTAAAAATTTCTTCATTAAATTCTCATTATTACAAAAATATTAAGTCATATAAAACAAACCCCCAAATATTTTATATTCAATTTAGAATAATGGTCCACTGTGCACCGCCGGCTGCCATTTCCACTGACCATAAACATAAACAGGTGGCAATGTTCATTTGCATAGACAACGTTTCGATATTAAATTTCAAAGCGAACGACCAGCCTCAACGACATTCCGAAAACACTAAACAAAAACACGAGAAACAACAACAACATTTAAAAATAAAAACAACAGAAAAACGACCAAATCGAAAAACTCAATATTCAGTTGGCGGTGGCAATCTGAAAATGGCTCTTCGATTTGCTTCTGGTCCCCTATGATGGTCCCCGTCTATGAAGTATAGTATATCTGTGTGTTTTTTTAGTGGTTTCCTGAACTTGTTTCGTGTTTTAATCATTTGCGGCTTTCGGCAGCTATCCCAAAATCGAAACGAACTTGTAAATTATATATATGTCGCGACAGCTTCAGCTACAGATCCAGCCTTTTGTCATTTGAATTGATAAGCCCGAATTAAATGGTAATGGGAGCGGGAATCTCTATTCTTTTTAAATGGTAAAATATTCGGTAGGGTCAATAAGCACTTAACTTCTTTATTTTAGTTATTGGTTGTTTAAATAATATATGAATTTAGATGTTAGTTTAG
>JAEIIL010011867.1:0-21057 GCA_018905715.1 Drosophila lini | reverse complement strand
ATCTGCAAGGGTATACAAACTTCGGCGTGCCGAAGTTAGCTTCCTTTCTTGTTTTACAATAACGGCACTCCAAAGAAAACCCCGAAGAAGGAAGACGGATCGCTCGATCTCCAAATTCAACAATTATTATACACTCTTTTTATTTTCTGGGAAATTTGGGACACAATTTAGTGATTTTAGCATTTAGATTTGCAAATTTTACACGCTCCTAAACCTTAATTAAGAGACACGAAAACATAAAAACACTGAAAAAATAATTAACGTAATAAAACAACATTTAATATCCTTTTGAATATCAATATATTTATCGATTTCGCCATATTATCGAGTGTCTTGACACATATTTGTAATGATACATCCAATATAATGGTTACTTCCCTTGCGGAAATACATTAATGCTTTTGTTAGACACTGAGATGTTGAAAAGGTAAAGTTGTACGAAGTTTTTGGTTGTAGGAATACGCAATATCCCCTTGTGGGTCTGTATGTATAAGTAGAGTATACGTGTATATGTTGTCTATCGTGTATAGTTGTATAATAATACGAATACCATTACCATATATAACTATAGTATTTATTTATGCCTCTGTAGGTATGCAGCAATATCGCCCCTACTGGTTCTGCCTATATCCTATATTGCATTGCGCTTGCACGGGCCACATTCACGCACTCACTCATTCATTTAACTCTGTTAGTTTATTTTGATTAACTCCATAACTTTAATACCTGATCATTACGGTTTAGTTTATAAATTTAGCTATAATTGCGGAGATGTCATATGGTATGCTTCGGATGCTATCCCTTCTCATGTGCAAATTCCGCAAACACATTTAGATTCAAATTTAATGATCAACATTTATCTACGTAAACAACAGAACACATTGCCCAGGCTTAACCGTAAATGAAAACTTGATAATTCACTTTATAGTTTGGATTTTTGCATAATTAATTTGCTAATTTTCCAACGTTCAATTATCTATTTTGATTTATTTAATACAAATGTTTCGCCTGCTGATGCAGTTTTTGTGTTTTTTTTTTTGTGGTTTTGGAAAGGCTAGCGTTAACATATGTCTGTCTGTGTGGGGCAGACCGCTGGGGGAGGCAGGCTATTATATAAATATCTATTTTAAATAGTTTGGAAATATTATAGGCCGGAGGGGGGTACATTAACCAGCAATCGAAGCATATAATAGACGGGCAAACAATCGCTCGACTAATTTATGCACTCAATTGCACTCGCATTGATAGCTGCGGCTTTTCGAGTCTGTTTCTGATTTACCAGCATTCGGATATGTAAGTCCTGCCAGCGTTATCTTCGGTGTATCGGTGGGTGTGTCAGTAGAGTTGGAGGGGGAGGAGGGCCTTCCGGTCTGCCAGAGTCGTGTCCTGACGATTTAGTGCGCAAATTCTTTTAAATCGCTTCCTTTGAGGAGGGCCGGTACACAAAACAGATTTCCCATCGAGGAATATAGGAATAACGAATAACGTAAATGGAAATTGTGGATTTTCTAGCTCTCGTAAAAAGTTGTAAGCTCGTCTAGGTTTTCCTTTGGTCTCTTGTGTGACTGAGTGTTCGGTTGGGGATTACAAAGCTACACGGTATGTACAACAACGAATACATGGTTACTCACAACAATCACACACACATCGCGTCTAAACTTATGAAGTAGACATTAGATTTGCGTTTGCTTGTGGCTTGCAGAGGACTTAAAGCTGAACGTTTCGATACACACATAAAGCAATCGCCTTACCGGCGAAGGGGGAAATTAACAATAAAAACAGTTGGCTAGTCTAGGATATGGTCTCCGTCTCCGCGAATTGGTGTTGTCCTAAGAGGTGTTCAGAGTCCTCGCATTTGTTTACACGATTGGGAATAATTCCCTCATATTGTCTAACTAGGTAAGTAATACATCTAGGCGTGGGGTTTACCAAATACAGTTTGATACACATCGGTAACTAGTTTAATAACGTCCTGCTAGCGGCTAATCGACCAGTTCTTGTACGTGTTACTTCTAAAATATAAAGCAGAGGCAACGTCAAGCCAAACCAAAGATTTATCAATATTTCCTCGCTCCGCTTATCTCCTGTTGTGGTTTTGTTTCGGTTATATTTCTTGTCCTCTATGTATATATGTATATATAAATGTGTATAATATTAGGCTCAGTTTGGTTGTAGTTCATACAAATTACACAAAGTTAGGTTTGATTTACTTCCATTTGATATCTGTTATCGTTAGCCACTATCAATAAATATCGTGTGTCTTGCTTGCAGTTTGTAGTTTGTAATTTGTAGTTTGTAGTTTGTAGGTTTTACTTTGTATTCATCTCAAAAGTTCATTAAAATAAATGCCTTTTAGTTTGTTTGCGGGCACTTAGCGCCGAAGAGTATTCGAGTGTTTGTATCTGATAATGTAGTGTAAATAGTTCCTTGTTCAGTTGATGGTTTGGTGGTGGGTGGTGGGGTCTGGGCGTAGTTAGTTAGTGGGTTAGTTCCTTGATTAGTTTGTCTTGGCTTGCCTTTGAGTGTGCGAGAGTGTTGGCTAGAGGGGCCGGAAAGAGAGAGAGCTGCCGAAGCCACGCGTTCCGCAGTGGCTCCGAGAAGTTTTTACCGAAAATTCTAAATCACTCCGGAATGACAGAAACTCGCATGCGAATTGAGCGCACAGACACTTTTACTGGCGCAGGTCCTGGGTCCTGCGCCCGCGTAGGCTGCCGCTCGTATTGGTATTGGTATTGCTGTTAGTTTTTGGGCCCTCTCAAATGACACTCATGCGACGCCTGCCATTTCCGGTGCCCTCGGCTCAGTTGGCGTTGGCCAGCGTCTCGTGACACACCTCCATGTAGTCCGGGTCGTGCATGATGCCCTTTATCATGTCCTTGAGCATTGTGTAGCGTGGAAATATCGGATACATCTTTGAGCTGCCGTACTCTTCCTGCGGGGTCAGACAATGGGTTCAAAGATACAATGCAAAGTTTCCCCAGGACGCCCCATTCACATACCTTCAGCACCCGGATGAGATGCCGCAGGCCCAGATACTTTTTCAGCAAGCGGTACAAGTCGTTTATCAGCTGCGTGTTCTCGTGCTCGATTTGGGCCGTTGTCATATCTGTGTGCGGGGCGGAAGAGGGGTTTATTCTTTATCCCTTTTATTTTTTTCAGGCGATTTACTCACGTTCCAATCGCTCCATGCGCTCCCGACGCTCGGCCGCCTCCTCGGCCAGTCGGGCGGAGGTCTTGACGCCCTCGCCGGACTTCTGGGTCTTCTCCATGATCGAGCAGGCGCGCATCACGTAGGAGGGCACAGTTTCCTGCTTCTCCTGGCGCGGGATGTCCACCAGGGTCCAGTACTGGGTCTCCAGCCGGATGACTTCCTGTGAACGAAATCGAGAATTAAAGTTTTAATTTATATTAATTGCTATTCACTTACCTTTATCATCAGCTTGAGCATGGGGTAGCGCTGAAAGATGTTGCGCTGGCTCTTCGAGTCCCCGTACTTGTTCATGAGGTTGATCAGCGCCTTCTTGGCCGTCTCGTAGGACTCCTCGAGTCGCAGGCGCAGGGAGCGCAGCCGCTCGTTGGTCTCGATCACCTCGTCCCGCGTCATGCCGCTGGGCGCGCCCTCGTCCTTCACATCCTGGACGATCCGACGCACACTCTGCGTGAACTTGCCCACAAAGTTTGTGGTTGCTGGGCGGGGGAAATGAAAAAAAAATAAAAATAAAATAGATTTTCATTGTACGGAAATTGCACGAAGCACTGTCATTCATTATTCGAAATGTCAGTAGATACGCGCATTAACCCTTAATTAATCTGCGATTCATGCGGAAATTGTTCGGCTACGGGAAAGCCAAACTATTATGCCATGATGAAATCGCATCGAAACAACCAGCACGCTAAAAATACACAAATAATCTCTTTTCATTTTACTCTTCGCAAGTTCTACGCCGGCTGGGGTTTGAACCCGCGGACGAAAGGGCGACGGACGGCCGCGCTACCCGCTACGCCACGGCAGGCATCAAGACAGACGTATCTATTGTTCACTTTCGTTGCGGCGTTTGTGTTTGAAGATATTGAGAGTTGCGGTACCTTTAAGTTATATATTTTTTTTTTAATTATTATTTTTTATTTTAAGTTAACAATTTTTAATCTTTTTAGAATTGGAAACTATAACTTTTGTCAGAAGCTTGTATTGCAGTCAAGACGTAATTTTAAACTTTTTAAATCATATATTTCTTTAGCATCAACAGCCGAGTCGATCTGGCCATTTTCGGAAAAAAATACCCACATTTTCAACATCAAAATTAAAAAATAAATAAAAAATAAATTCAAATTCAATACATTGATCCGATAATTCAATAAACACTTGCATAGAAAAGCTTTCGGAATTAAAATTAATAATTTTTGCTTTAGTTGTAGTATTTAGAAAAATCGATTTAAAAATCTCTAAAATGCTTACATTTTAGGGTTTCGGTAGGCCCAACAGCAAATGATTGTGAAAAGCGATATATTTATATTTCGAAACGCAACTATTTAATTAAAAATAAAATATGGAATAAATCAGAAGAAAGTTACTGAAACAAAACTAAACGTTTTTAAATTGTTTACATATTTTAAACTGTCTAAATGTCGCAAAATTTGTTTAATTATTTTAAATTTTAAACTTCTATTGATTGCTTGTTTACCTAAAAAAAGCAACATAGAGAAACTTTTGGAGAAGGGTATACAAACATCGGTTTTCTGATAAGTTACCTAAATATTGAATTGCTTTTTATTTGAAATCTTAACCAGGCTATATTTTTTATATAAAATTTTACGATTTATGTATATGTTTAAATTCCCATTTAATTTAAAATTTGTGTAAACTGGCAAAGTATTAATAAAGTGCCATTTTTGCTTATAGAAAAATTGAAGACCAAAAAAATAAATTAGATGCCTGTACATCAATATTTATATTTTGAGAAGTATTATATTTATTATTTTTGTACTGATGGTTCTATTATAACCACCTCTTTTTATTTTCTTATATGTTTGTGTTCCTTTTGGGGCAATCACTGTCAGACTTTTGAATTTAATTGACCAGGCCTTCATCTTGCAATCAAATTCCTTTAAAAATAATATGCTCGCCAGCTTCAAGCCAGTCACTTATTCAAGTCCTATTGACAAGGCTATTTAAAATTTTCATTTAAACGAAACAATAGCGCTTGTTCATTTGCAATTCTATTTTTATTGGGCGATTAGCAGGCGACACACCCTCTTTTTGACTACGCTAATAATTCTGACCCATTGGTAATTGGGAAAACTCCAGCGCACAGTTTAATGGGCGGCAATTCGTTGAGATGGCGAAAAGTGCAATTAGCATTTGTCATTGTCAGTCCATTTCCGAGTCCGTAAATTCATGCAGAACGTGACATATTTCAGGACCTGATTTGAGTTTGTGTTTGTGACTTGGCGGCCCCAAATTAGGCCGCGATGCATCCGAAGCGCAACCATTCCCAATTAGCAGTCCGGCCATCTGTGGATTCTGCTAGAGACATTCCCCTGTCAAGGGAGGTGAGTCATTCCGGGACAAAGACCGCTAGTTGTGGGTGAGCTGGGAAACTGCAATGGCAGGGTATCATCGTTCTGGCCAAAGACTTTGCCCGATGTCGACGATCGTGACGTACCGAGGGAGACTTTGGTCGACCCGCAGCTACTATGGGCTACTATGGGGATCCAACAGTGAATATAGTATTTATTTATGAGTCGCTGAGAGACCAGAAGAGCGGCAGTGGCTGGTCGGGTCTCTCTTAGCTTTTGCCCAGCTCCAAGTTTATATAGTAGTACCCAAGAGAGATCTGCTCAGTGTAAACTCAAGAATCTGACGGCAAGCATTGCCGACGCCGAGATCCGCGAAAAAAACATAAAAAACAAAGCAAAAAAAAATAAAAGAAAATTAAAATAAAAACGAGTAAACGTGAGCACGATAAATGACAAGCGCAAACAAAGAGCTAAGCAAATTATATACCAAAGTACATACGAATACATAACACTCTCACTCACACGAGCGAGGCGCGCCAAAAAGAGTCGGGTGTAAGTATAAGGCCAATTGAACTGCAATTTTATTGGGTTTAATTGCTTAAACAACAGCCCAGAGAGGACCATAAAAGCTATATACCAAACTGTGTGCAAAGTGAAAATATCGGCGAGGGCGAGCGAGACAGCGAGTGACAGCGAGAGATAGCGCTGGAGATATAGCCACCATATAGGTAAGTCCCAACAGCTGCGGATTCTTCTGGCGGAACTACTCTCTCTCGGGCTTATCGGCTGGGGCATGAGATTGGTCAGGAGCCGCTATATCCATTCGATTTCCCAGGATCCCCATTGGATTACTCACTTGGCCAGCACACAGTCTATGGATACATCGGCTGGCCTTCTGCTTGCCTTGCGCTTTTTGCCAGTGCAACAAATTTCCATATAAAAAGCGCAATTAATCCATGTTTGTGTGTGTTGTTTTTATGCTTCTCATTCTTGGCTGCGGCCCTACTTTTTGTTATTATTTACTCTATGTTTTTGCTGATTTCCATAAAATTGTATATATTTTTATAGGAATTTTTTCCAAGACTAACATTAATTTAGTGCAGTCAATCTCTTTAATGTCTTTCTGCTCGGAGATAACCTGCGACTCGTTGTTCCAAAGAATTTATTTATTATAGTCATTTGTGTACTATATTTATATATTCAGGGAATCCAAATTACTCGACTTAAATTTCCTGAAAACTGGCTACATTGTAATTTCAGTAAAATAAAGAAACGCTTTTTCCAGTAAATGAAGATACATTCTTGGAGATAACTAATTTGATTTATTTTACACTTTAAAACTTTCATAACCAAAAGGAGTTCAGAGAAAATCAGCTATAACAGATAAGTAATTCAATTTGTATAATCTACGTCTGAGGGCCATTGTCATCGATCAGAACTGCCTGTTGTCTGGGAAAAAACACACCTTATAGCCAGTTTAACTCGTTTCGCGGATGGTGGAAGTGCAGGCTCAGCCTCCTGAGCCAGACTCTCGAAACTGGAATTGTCCCAGTTGCACTGGCAGTGGCAGTCTCAGTCCCAGACAGAGTCCCTTTACCAGTGGATCCTTACCTATATCTAGAGGACCCGCTATAAATAAGCCGTTTGCTCTGGTTCACTTGCTGCCGAACTGTTGGCTCCCCCTAATACATCAGTGTGCCTTCCGGAACGCTGGCTGGGATGCCTGAGGGTGGCTGGGACTGGGACTGGGACAGGTGGGGCTTGGGGCTTCGAGCTCCGAGCAAAAACTCTCTCGACCTTCCCGCACTCATCTCGCACTGATATCAGCCAGAGATTGCTCCGCCTGCCGACTGCCGAGCGGCGGAGAGGCGACTAATGAGCAAAACGGCTTTTGTTTGCCTTTGGCTTCGCGTTCCCCGCTCTTTCGGTTCCAGCTAAGCAGAGTACCTGCGTAAACCGGTTGTTGCTAATTTGGCAAAAACACAAAAAACACAGAAAGCATCAAAATCCGTCGACATATTGTACGCGACTACATGTGTTTGGTTGCCCTGGTGGCTGGGTGTGGGCCTGCTGCTGCTGTTTGTCTTTGGGTTTTGGCTGAATGCGAAGCACATCGTTTGGCCAACAACAAACGAAACGTGTCGTAGCCACGGATTGTCTTTATTGGAGCGGGCCGAAAGTATGAGTACGAGTATCTGACAGATACTTCTCGCCCCGCACATAATTAAAGCTCTGCACGTGTGTGTGCTAGCCGGTTGCCCTTTTGGTCCACAAATATTTCAAGTTCAACCTTTCGGTCTTGTTCTTTTTTTAGCTGTGGAATCCCCGGCGTGCTCGTTGCTCGGCGCTCGGCTTTTGTTTACACTATGTTTGTACTTGAGCCCCTATTTGCCTCGGTCTTTACCGTGGCTTCCTTCGCATCTTTCGCATTTAATTTGCCATTTTCTGTTGTTTACACACACGCAAGGCTGCTTGGATTTTTCAGCCTTTACAATTTACTTAGCTCTGTGGTTTTTTCACCATTTAGTGTTCCTCAGTCTCAGGCCCGTGACGTAGTCGTAGTCGAGTTCTTATCGGTCGTAGACACTGGAAATGCCAATACTTTTGGATTTCCAGCCGAGTTAGTCATGGCGGCAGGCTGGTCATGAATCTTAAGTGCCAGTGACACCACCAAAATGCAGGGCAGGCTACTTGCTAAGTGAATTATCGCCCGGCAAGTGTTGCTCTTGAAATCATTTAATTGAATCAACTTAATTGCAGGCTGCCAGACAATCTGACTAAAATTAAGACCCTCTAAGTTCGAAACCACAGGCACGTGTCGAGTTGATTTGCGGTGATCAAACTCGAATATTTCCCACGATTGTTGTGGTTTTACTACTCACTATCTGAAAGCATAATGTCCATAAAATGCGGAAGCGAGGAAATTCCGCCCGACAGTCATTGTTTTATGTACTCAGAGATCACGAAAGGGTTCTCATGCCTGAATTTGCATTACAACTCAGGTGCATGGAAGGCGCAAACCAGTTGGGCCTGATGGAATGACATAATCAATCTGAAAACCAGTTCAATACTTTTTATAGCTCACTTCGATTCGCGTTCCACTATTGTTTGACTTCAATTGCTGCTAAAAACAAGATACCCACCTCCTCCAGGCGCTTATCAAAAGTGGCAATTAAATGTAAAGTTCCACTCTCGTCTCAATTTCTACGCACCTCCCGGGGCTCTCTTAACGAGAGCACTTTGATCCAAACAGTGCAATAAATTGCTATAATTAAAACGACAGATTAATCGATTTCATTTGCATGGGAGTCGGGTAAAGAGCTCGAGTGACGTCAATACGTCATTAAGTCGAACGGACTAAGCGCCATAAAAACCATTAGAATACCATGATTTATGCTATTGTTCTGCCAAATTGGTGTTTCATCTGCCGACCCAACCTGAGATTCCCCGTGAACGGCAGCGCACTCATTATTTTTCAGCTTCTCACCTCAAGCAGCAGCTTCTTATTTGTATAATTATGGTATCATTGCGGCGAGGGTACAACCACTAATGGCCTTAAAGCACTACAAAAAAATAGATGACCAAGCAAGCAATACCGGGTACAATTATAATTAAAATAACGTGTGCCATTTAACAGATTTGAGATCGGAGGCAGCGATTTAAAATTTCCGCTAGATAATGAGCTCAAGGAATCCGGCATTCGGATGCGGGGTTATTTGCGAGTTCAGAGTCCCCAGAGCCCAAGAAGATTCGACAAATTTTGGTCACGCTTAGTGGCCCAGAATGGTTTCGTAATGACTTCAAGCCATAAATATGTCACGCGCATGAGATCATTCATTAGTCGTCGTCAGAGGGTGTCAAAAATTCAGTCATCTCAAAGATGTGCCAAGAACAATGGCACTAGGAGTGGTTAGCCACTGGCTGGGGCTTACACTGAGAAAAACCTACGGTATTTGAATTGGAGAATAAGTTGTATTGATTACTTTGGGGAGTGGGTTGATTTTAAGAAGATTATCGCAGGAATAAACTATATTCGTTGCCTTCCTACTGTTTTTTCTCTTTATTACTTTACTTAAGTGGATCAGTCTTAGCCTGTTATGTATAATTCTTATACAAAGCAGCTTAATTTAAGACCATTACTACGGGTAAAAGCTACTCCTCTGACTTACTTAATCTTACTCTAACTGTAAATTAAAAATGTTAGATTTTAGGTTTTTCGACATCTGTAAGCCTGTCACTCATGCTCAACCGTAATTACCATATCCCCATTGTCTGCATGGGGAATCCTGATGGCTAATCACCGCAAATTAAGCAGAATTTTGAATGAATCACATTGACTGAGGTTTCAATTTATTTATTAACCATTTTCGGCAACGCTTTACCTGCTGCTGCAAATATCGGGATGGTTTGTCACACTCGATTAGCGACCTTCCCGCCTCCCGACGCCCCACGACGCGAATTTGTATGCCAAGGGCGTGGCCACTGCCCCGCCCATCAATAAGCCAAACTAAGCGTCTCGACCTCGCTAATCCTAGTGGCACGTGCTTATTACCACTCCCCATTTGCAAGCCCAATCCCCATTCCCCATTCCCATCGGCAGCCCCACTCCCCACCAAATCCCACTTCTCCAACCGAGCGACCGTCGAGTTTGCTCAGCGTGTTTTAATTAGTTGGCGTTGGCAAGGACTAGCTTCGCAGCTTCTGAGCTCCGGAGCTGCGCTGACAGGGCGGCCGAAAACACTGTCTGTTTGACTAATTGACCGCATTTCGGGGCGCGTGTCTGTGGGCTCCGCGCCGCTTCGCCCGAAACACTCCCCGCCTCAACGCCAACATCAATCATCGGAAAGTCGGATATTTTGACACGCTTCCGATTTATTGAAATCGTGCAACGTGCCGGTGCATTTGCAGTCCCACAGGTCCATGGGATGCGTCACCCCACCTACTTTTGGCCTGGCTCACGGCTCAAACAAGGTGTGGGTGGATTAAAGGCACGAGGTGCCAATGCCGCGGATTAGTCACCTCTTGTTTGCAAAGATGAATGTCAAACATCATAGCAAATGGAGCGGCTCTATTGTCCAATTACGGCAAACGGGGGAAATTCAGACAAGCTGAGTAAATATTTTCAAGCTAAACGAACTTTAAGATACATTTACATCTGAGGGAAAGTCACCCGGCACATTTTTCACCTGGTGAGTAAATATGCAGGCATCAAAGTTGATCCGTATCTTCCGAATCATTCGCATTCAAATGCCAAGTCAGGGGATCTTTAACCCGCCACTGCTCATCTTATCGTCAGACATCATCGGACATTCTTGACCACAAGTCGGCCGGAGCACCTCAATATTGTGGTCGGTCATCTGACATTCGTCTCGGCCACAGAGACTAAGTAAGCTGGGGGCCGGGCCGAATTATTCGCTTTCATCTAAATAGCCCAATCAATAAGCAGCCACAATTCCAGGATATTGCTGGCCAGGGCAAGTGGCTCGGTCACTGATTTGCCCATAAATTCCAGGGTCCAAATGGCAGGTAAAGTTTCAGGTCCGAATGCCAATTTGTTTGTTGTCAAATTGAATTGGAGCCTCGAATTGAATTAATATTTGAAAATTTCCGCCCAGCCAGCCAGAAGTTTAATGTACAAGTGGCGAAGGGATTGGGCATGGCTGCCTCCCTTTTTATGAGCAAATTTAATATGCACTACGGGGCAATGCTATAAAGCCACTTAATATTTAATGTATGAGTGTTTGCGCCGCACTCGTAGAGAGGCAGAAGAAGGCGGAGGAGCCTGAGGAGGGATGCCTGCCTGAGCCTGGCATTTTCATTAAAACTTTAAGTCACTTTTGGTGCCGTTATTTGATGCCACTATTTTGCATTATTCAAAGAACTGCCACCAACGCCGCAGTTGGGCAAACACGAACGCACAAAGAGACACACACTGCCACACACTCGGGCACACACATGCGGCGACTGCAAATCCTTCGGATTCGTCCTTGTCCTTGGCAGGATAGTAGGCCCAACAGGCAACACAAATAGACGTGTGTCAAAATACACAAACAAATGCGGAGGAAACGAAGCGAGAGACTCGGAAGGCACACATGAGACCCGAGAAGCCGGAGACCCGGCGCTGGAGCTGGAGCGGAGTAGGGCATGGCCTGGCATGGTCCTCGCACGACAGATCCATTTTAGTTGGGTTGCTGAGCCTGCGCTTGAACTTTGCCCTTCCGCCCGGTAGGTGGCTTGGGGCGGTTCCTGGCCAAAAAATGTGCTTCTAAAAGCGAGCCCACTAAGCAAATAGAGAGGCCTACATCACACACAACATACAGTGACAAAGGGACCGGCAGGAAGGCAGGCAGGCAGGCGTTCGATTGAAGCCACAGTTTAGCAGCCGCACAAATGCGGAAGCGTGCAGCATCAGCAGTAACCAACAGTGAGTAACGGCAATGGCGGCCATGATAATGGCAATCTGTCAGCTCTGGCCAAACTAAACAATGGTCGAACAACGCTCCAGCACTCGCCTCGCACTCGCTTGCACGCGTCGTCCTGGCACGGACAGGATAACGCATTCAGCCAGCGAGACAAATTGACAGACAATTTAGCTGTCAATTGTGCGTTGCCTGCCCGGTCGACAGTTGAACCAACATCCTGGCATTCAGCGAATGACATTATTAGTTTCGCTCCAAAGCCAGACAATGGCTAGACCCACAGAGGCTATAAGGCCAGTAATTCCTGCATAAAAGATATGATAGATGCGGATAATATAGCCGACTAGATTATCCAGGGTTCGTGGGGATTTTGCATTTAGAGAATTAAATGATTCGCAAGCTAGAGTGACCAAGCTAGATGCTCTTTAAAGGAGCTCTATAATCGGGCTCAGATCAAGTTAGGTTTGCATATTAAGAAATGATGACTACACTTACAGACAAATAATCCTAGAATCACATAAGCCAAAATTACTTTACCAAAACATTATGTAAGTTTTCTTCCTATAGTATCAGTGAAGTTACATTTTCAGGGAATAAATATTACAAAAAAAAAAATACAAAAAATATGTTAGAACTATATATATTAAAGTGTAAAAAAGAAATAATAGATACCAACATCTTTTCTAAGAGCACACTATCCTCGTGAATCGCCTTAGGGCCTGGCAACAAATGCAAAGCACGGCAAAAGTAATAACGACGATTTGCCGGATGACGACTGAGCCGATCCGGCTGCAGGATGTACAATGAGCTTTGGGCGCTGGCCCCGAGGACAATGGAAACGCTGCTGTAAGTAGCTGTAAGCACAGCTGCTTACTTTCGGGCATTTATCATACGCCGCGTGGGCCGGGCGTTGACATAACAATTAAGCGAATTGGCCGTGCTTAACAGGGGGAACTGGGGTGGGACTGGAGTGCGGGGCAAATACCTTGGCTGATAATCTATTCCCAGTTATATTTCATACCGACAGCCTGTCGCTGACACCAACTTCCCTGCCGGCACTAAAAGTGTCCTGCCGTAAGCCACCGCCCAGCAACAATATTTATGTTTCTGCCACTTCGCCTCCCCCTCTTGGCCAAGACATTCGGATCCCAATGTCGCCGCTGAGTGCATATAATTTCGTTGGCTTTGGCTTTGCGCAACTTTTGCAATTAGAACTGCAGCAAAGTAGCCAAGTGGTTGCTCACAAAGTGCCCTCAACTTTGGCGGCACTTGGCAGGGGAGCCTCGGCCCTTGAGCCTTGCTGGGACCACAGCTACCTAGTGCTTCGCAGACTGGCTGGGTGGCACTTGTTGTGCTTTTAACATGTTGATATTGTTTTCCCAACACCATTTGCAGCCCATCCTAGGAGTCCCTTCCTCCTGCTGGTATTTTCGTAATTTTCGTTTGTGGCTCGTGCCGCTGTCACATGACACAACTCGGATGTTGGGCATTTCGAATGAGGGAAGGATCCCATGAATGTGTCAGTCTTTGTGTTTTCCCTCGTTACCGATGCTGTTGTTCCTCCTTTGTTGTCCTTTGCCAGGACACACGCGACAAAGCCCAATGGCAGTTGGGATGGATGCTGCACCGGGTGTATCCATTGTGGAGACTGACGTCCCTGACGGACGTGCAGAGAGCTCGATAACACAAACTTTTGATATCCAAACAAAAACACAGTGCGAACCAGTTGATTCAGGTCAAAGGTGGGGCAGATAATGAATGCATTACTCATTATCCAATGGGAATTGATCAGTTCTACGAATCCGCACTCTGCTGGACTG
Organism: Drosophila lini; assembly: GCA_018905715.1. NCBI lineage: Eukaryota > Metazoa > Arthropoda > Insecta > Diptera > Drosophilidae > Drosophila > Drosophila lini. Next base: position 7,301 of record JAEIIL010011867.1, on the reverse strand, counting down.
CATAAAACATATTGCACTGCCTCCGTTTCCATTTCCATTGCCATTTCCATTTCCCCCCAGAATGTGCTACAAAAAAACTTGACAAGAATGAGGGAAAACATTTTCCACTTGCATTGTTTCTATCCGGACGACGATGATGCCCCACTTTGCTCTGTCTGCGAGTGAGTGTGTGTGCCGCATAAATTTCATTTTGAACAATAATAAGAAAAGTTGGATGCCGCTGGCCTGCGGGCCAGGCTTCCAGTCAGATCAAAATCACACAAACGGCAACAATGGCGGCCATATATGAACGCGCTGTGTGTGTAAATAAGAAAAACACCGAAACAACAGTGGGGCGTAAAAAAAGAGTGAAAAACGACAGCTGACAGCAGGCCAGGGCCATGTTACGCATACGCACCATTGAGCGGCCAAATCGCATTACGCATTCGCCATGTGGTCAGTGCAACCTGAATGCGAAAAAATACCGGCCAGCTTAATTACAACCTCCGGCGGGCGGGCAGGCTGGCCCACTTTGATCCGGCATCGAGCAGGGAACATCTCAATAAAACAGGCTCTCCCCCGGCAATATGCTCCGGTCTGCACCGGATTGGGTTTCATATGCAGGGGATGCAGCCCGGCAGCATTTGCATTTGCATTCTGTTGCCGGTGCCCCAGCATACGTGACTCCCCCTGACGAGCGACACTTTGACACTTGAATAGAGCCGGGCGACGGGACGGGATAGCTCTGTCATCGCCATTGTGGCCACGTCTTGCTGCTCCTAAGCCAATTAAATGGAACAAAGGCCAGCGCCGCAAGAGGTGCCACGTGTTGCTGGGGCATAAACAATTTAGAGAGGAATTTTCTCGAAAAAAGCACCATAAAATCTGAGTAAACAAAGAGTGCAAAAGCTTCTTTTTTTGTAATCACATTCGGGGGATTTCACTTACAATTTTTCGCTGATTATCGGCATCGAGTCGAGGCCGTGATGACGAGCGAGCCAAGAAAAAAGCAAAGCGGTTTATTGCGTATTTTTTAGGTCAGAGCAAACAGCAAACGGGCACTGGGGCAGCTCCTCGGTGGGAGCGTCTTCTTACCTCGCTGCATGTTTACCCTACTGTGTTTGCCTTTAATCGCATCTGCAATGAGTTTTCCGACTTTGATGAGTTTGCTCGCCCCGGGCCAGCAGCCGAATTTCCATATCAATTAGCAGCACTCGCTCTGATCGAACATTTCCGGGTGTTTGCCCAGCAGCAGCCTCACCGTCAGAGTGTATCCGTATCTAAATCTATATCTGTATCTGAATAAATAACCGTCTAGTGAAATCCGATTTTCCGTGCCACTTTATGGTCTCGCCCGCCATTCAGTTACTGGCCCGAAAGGCAAAGTAACTGCAGGAGGAGGCCACAGGACATGTTGCTTCCAAGGCACTGGGCAACAAAGCTGAAATGTTTAAAAAGCTTTGAACAGGAAAAATTTGTTCATATTAATTTTAAGATGATAAGAAAAGCTTTTATATTTTTATAGCCTTGGGGAGTATTTTAGTTTTTGACCGAACTTCTGAGCGCATAGATATTAATTAATATTATTATTGGACCAAAATCAAGCTCTAAGTTGATCTAACTAGTCCCTTAATTTAAGGGCTCTTTGGATATAGTAGCTTTACGCTGGCCTTCCTAGCTTTGCAAGTAGTATTAAAGTTGGACTAGGCCGGTTTTTGCAACTATAGACTCTTAGGATCAATCATACATTTGTAGATTAAATGTGTAACACTGTTGTTTTTCAATATACAATATAGCCATCTACTCCGAGATATGAAAGTTTTTTATGCTTTTAGAAGGATGATATGATCGACTCTTTTGTATATATAACTTTCATCTAAACTATATATATATTTGCATTCAATTAAATGGAGTACCAGAGGTAAAAAAAATAAATGAAAATTAAACAAATTAAAATGTAAAGCGGTCATCTGGGGCCTTTTAACGCATTTTGTATGCCGCTTTGCCGTTGTCCAGTGTAAGCGTCCTTGTCGCCAGGTGGCTTGCGGTGGCTGGCGTTGTGGGTGGACAGGTAACAGCGGGCTGGAGGTGTTCCACACTTGGCTGGCCACATCATCTTTTCGGGGCCACACTGTTTGCGATGAAATGGCCGCACTTACGGGTAAGTGGATCCGGGGTTTGAGCCAGGTCACAGTTCGCCCCGGTCCAGCTGGGGCTGGCCGCTGGCTAAATTGCACTCGCCACCCCGGCGCCTTCGTCCGATAAGTTTCTAATGAGTGGTAATCGACGTTCGGCTGCATGTGTGGCCAGGAGCCCGGGGGCGCTTCTGGCCAACAGACCGTTTTTTGTGGCAACTTTGGTGCACTCGAAACTCAATTTGCCTTTGTGGAGGACAAGGGCTGGAGGAGCAGAGGAGCAGAGGAGCAGAGGAGCAGCGGCTGTGCGCTGAGGTGAGAACTGCAAGGACTCGCTCGCAGACGAGTATACTCGTAATTATTTAAATTGTCAATGGACAGCCGTAGTGCGGTGTGTGTGAATAATGCACAGACACTTTTGGCGTAATGAAGAGCGTCATACTCGTGTTTAATATCGCTAATGGCCGCGCCGAAAGGGTTGGTCCGTGACACCGTTCGTTCCCGTTTCTTCACCTGAATTTCTAATGGGATCGTCCAAGTTTTTATTACATCAGCTAAATCCAATTAAACGTGGCTGCCAGGCAGGACTGCAAACCAATTTGGCATGCCGAAAATGTTGCTGCAAAAACGGATTACAATAACCCCGAGAGTTGCTGGCCGAACTGCGCCAAGAGCCAAATTGAATTACTTAAGGCCGAAAAATATTTAAAAAATACAAAAACCCACTCGACAGTCCCATGCGGTCACTGTCGAAACGTCCATGCGAGTTGAGAAAAATAACAGAAAAACTAAATATAGAATTTAGCCGAACCGAAAACCAATTAAGAGCAGACACTTTTTGATCTCATTGTGTGCGAAAATATTAAAATTGAATATTTAATGGCAATTCTATCGGCAGCAAAAAAATAACAAGAAACAAAGAGGAAGGTTGGCAAGTATTATTATTCTCCCAGTTTATTCATATTTATGATGGGGCGGCGGCTCCCGTTTTTATTTCCCTTTTTTGCCAGCTTGTTTTCCATGCTCATTTCTACATCTGCCACTTGTGGCTCGCTCGGAGTGCCTGTTATTGCTGCTGTTGTAGCAACAAATTGGGGGTTATTCCCCCGACAAACTTACAATTTCCGTTGGCTATTCACACAATTTTGGGAATCGAGTTGTTGCGCTGCTTCTGGTCTGGGTCCTGACCCAATATTTTCAGCTTGAACGGGCAGCGTTACTGCGTGTGTGGCCAAGAAAGCCAAGGCAATCAGCTTGTATCTGCTTGTGGATTTTCGGTTTTCCATGGAAAACAGTATAAAGTTGCACCGGGCTAGCACACTTTTATGGGCTGCCCGAATAGGAAAATTTATTTTAGTCGATTCGCTCTTCGAAATTAAATGAAAATTTCGCAATCACCGCAAAATTGCTGTTGCTAAATATGCAAACAGTTTGGTAATTATCATTGCGTGCAAATTCAATTCGGAACAGGAATTTTCAATTAAGGAACCTGGCCGGAATCCGTCTAAAGCTGCAGGCCACAGTTGATTTATGCCCTAACAAAGTCTGTGAATAATCTTTTCCTTCGCGCTCCCGTTTTGTAGCTTCATTTTATTCCCTTTAATTTTCTTTGACATCCTTTGTACGGTCTCATGTTTTCCCCTCGACTGGTAACGCAATGCCTTTTTCGCCTCTAATTGGCCATCTTGTTATTTTTAGTTGAAATTAATCAATAGAAACCACCTATTCACGAAACAAAATCATCAAAGAGATAAGAACTTTATATTTGTACATCGAGAGCACCAGAGGTTATATTTTTCGAAATTCCCATGAAATGTAAATAAAACGATTATGTACCAAAGGTTCCCAGAAAATATACGATATAGCGGAGGCAGAGCAAATGGTAGCGATCTAAATTTAGAGTATATAAAGCCTGAAATTGTCCATTGACGTGGTAATGACGAATGCTCCCCCAACTTCTGACTAATTCTGATGACATTTTATCTCTGCCTGCGTCTTAGGTGATATCTTGTTTACGGAAAATTGTTGGCTCTTATCAGGGAACCTAATAGCCGTGAGACATCGATCTCTTCTCGAATGAGTTGCCGCGGCAGCAGCTGTCCAAACAGCGGCCGCCTTCCGCTTATAATGAGCGGCATTCCCGAGCATTCGGTTCAGTCTCAACCTAACGCCCAGAGAGGAGTGTCGGAAATACAGAAGTCGATTTCGCAAAGGAATATTGTTTGCGTCGAGCAACGGTTAGCATTAGAATATTAAAACGCTTAAAGTACTTAGCCATTGTGTTCTTCTCCGCTTGGATACGCCCAACACTATGGTTATGGCTGGCAGCTTGCGACGTGCCCGGAAATCGGGGGAAAAGAATAAAACAAAATAAAATAAAATAAAATAAAAATGCAGAATAAGAGTGAAGAATAAAGCAAAGCGAGGAAGCCAGAGAAAGTAATTCAAAAGTTTTGCCACAGAGCAGAACATGCAACAAAGGCCAAGAAAAATTGAACTCAACTTGATGTCTAATTTAAAACAAACCCCAAAACCAAGCCCGGGCAAACCGAGCCAGACCGGGCCAGGCCAGATCCTGATCCCGATCCCAGAAGCCAAAACAAACCGCAACAAAATTTACAACTTCAGAACTTTTCCATCCTGCCAGATGTGTGTGTGTTTGTGTTTGAGGGTTTCCGTTTTTTGTTTGTTTTGTTTTTTTTTTTTTTCTTTTCTTCATGGAGAGGGTGGGTGGTGGGTGGGAGGTCAAGTACATAATTGAGATTGAACTGCAAAATAAAAGTTGACTTGGAGTCGGGGCGACTAATGCACAATCTTTGCTTGCTGCCACTTGCAGACCCGCCAGCCAACCGAAGGAGATGAATCGAACCGCCGGCCGCAGACTTCCGGCCCTCCAGTTTGCCCTGCTGCTCAGCCTGGTGGCCCTGGCCACCGCCCGTCCGCCCACCGAGGATGACAGCGACGGGGCCATCCTCCCGCCGGATGCCGACAATGTGGAGGTATGTGCCCGAATGGGAAATCCAATCCGGCGACTGTTTACCCCCAAAGTCTCTCTCCCAACAGATTCATCAAGTGGAATTCGTGAATGGCGTCATGCAGGAGGATCATCCTGTGATCATGTACAAGGAGGATTTCGTTACAGAGGATTTTGGTAAGAAATTAATTATCTGTCTAACTTATGCAGTTTTTTTTTAATAAAATCAATATTGATTTGCCTTTAGACCCCGCAAAGAACGCTACCAGTCCCGGACACCACAAGAAGCACAGGCGAACACACCATCGCCATGCGGAGCCTCAGCCAGAGAACGAGGGCGAGAAGATCCTGTTCGACGTCCTGCCCGACAAACCGATTGTGCTGAAGGACGACCTGGAAGCTGCGCCGGTAAGCAACTTGGAGGCCACTCAACTGGTGACACCCGTAAAGGAGCAGTTGCTGCGAAAGCTGCCCAAGAAGTACCACAGTCGCCAGCGTCGAAGCCCGCAGTGGAATGGAATTGTAAGCGGCTTTTCGTACAACAGCCACCTTCCGCTGCAGACCCTTTACTATATTCCTCGGTAAGATGCATCTACAGGAAAAGGCGAGTCAGAAGTAAGACTTCCCATTTCAGTTTAGCGGTGTCGGGCAAGAAACCCAATCTACAGGGAGGAAATCGAGGCTCGCAAACGAATAAGATCGTGAATGAGGAGGTGCCGGTGCCAGATGATCTTCCCATCCGACTTGACTTGGAACACGACTCCAACCCGGCTAATGCGGACTTTAGTCAATTTAACAAGCCAAGGCCCACGCGCCCCTCGAACTCGGTAGTCTCGGGTGGTGGCCGTGACGGTCCCATTTCCGGAGGAGGCAACGCCTTTTCCCGACCCGGTAGGTGGCCACTCACGCATTATCCCTAGACTCAGTATCCATTCGAATATCCGTGAATAACCAAAGGGCTTTGCTAATTAACTGCCATCGAACCCACAATAGCCGCCTCTGACTATCGCTTCCCCTTTCGCCCGACCTGACCTCTTACCCTCTTGTACTCTTTGTGAATCGATAGAGAACCGGCCGGCGACGAACAGGCCCCCGCAGAGCCAGGCCCCCACCACCGCGCCCAAGGTGACCAACTGCGTGTGGGCGATCGTGAACTGCTGCGACAACGGCAGCAAGAAGATCCGGTACAGCTGCTTCGAGTCCTTCGGCTGCCACGGCGCCTTCTGGGGCATCAATCCATGTGCGGACGAGGGCGTGCTCGACGGTTCGTTGGCCCAGGTCCTGCGCGCCTTCCCGTAGGCGGCGGGCCGAGCGGCGTTGCTTAGCGGTGCTGCTTCCAGCCTAATTGCCAAATGTCTCAGCAACTCTCACATATATAATTTATTTTACACGCCTAAGTCTTAACTCTTGTAAATAAAGCGTTCGCTTGTCGCGAAACATCCCTTCCAAAGTCTGTTGCCTGCTTAGCGATATGCTACCTGCCGTAGTATAACCAAACCTAACAAAGTCACCTGCATGTAGTGTTTACCATTGTTTAATAACCACTTACTAAATTGGGAATCTTTTCAAAAGTTCAGCGAAGAAGCCTATAACTGAAGTAGAAAAAATTACTATTTTAATCGTAAATTGCATGTGAATGAAGTATTTTAAAAAAACATAACGACTAAGATATGCATGACCAAAAATAACTTTAATTGTATTTAAATAGATTTACAATTGTTATAATATTTTTATTATTATCCCATTTAAATGTAACCAAAATATGACTTAATATTCTATGAATTCAGTTCTAAATGAAGTATTTTCAAACTAAAATTACAAGAGATATGCATGCACATTTAATTTTATTTTAGAGTCAGAGTTAACTGAATAGTTATAATCCAAACATTAAACAAAAAATCAAATAGATTTATAATTTTTAATATTTTGTTATGATATACCACTTTTAAATGTAACCAAAATATGGTTTGAATTCCCTCGTTTCTTTATTTTTGCAACATTCTTTTATTGATATCTAATATCCTTTTGAATGACTAACTGACCTGGTACCTGATACAATAATTAAGCACATACGCATTATAGTTTCCACGACTGGCTTTCCAATCCTGCTGCCTCATTCATCATTTCTGTGTAGCCAATCATCGCCATACAATCGAAAAAGCAATTTACAATTTTCCCATCTGGCCCTGCGACTTGCAGTATGTTTGTTTAAT
>JAEIIL010011851.1:0-12865 GCA_018905715.1 Drosophila lini | reverse complement strand
TTCGGCTATTGATGAAACGTTGATGAAATGTTGATGAATGGTACTGCAGGGTATGTACATTATATTTAATGGCCAGTCATATCTATGTATGTATGTATGTATTTACTTATATGTATGTACATACGTACCTACATATTTACCCCCAAAAGTTAATCCAAGGCAAAAGTCATAAAAAAGCTGCAATTAAAGAAAGCCTAAGAAGCGTGGCAATTGAAAAGGTAATGGAAATAGGAAAACGGTAACAATAAATACGAGCAGTTAAACAATTTATGAAATTAAGTGAAGCCTGGGTAGATTAACCCTCTAAGGATAGCGAGATGGAGATTGAAGGTGGCATTTTTCCGTTAACTCGAGATTTAAACAAGCTTCATCTGTGTAAACATAAGAATGTTAACCGAATTTTAAACGGACATGGTTTAAATTGGCTAGAACTACTGATCTATTAAAGGATAGTTTGTGGGGTAGAAAATGCTATCTCCTAATGCAATCTTAGTTTCCACAAATATAAAATAGCCCTGCACCCTATGATTACCAGATATAATAGGACCTCATTAATCCTTAATTTAGAATTAGTACTTATTTTAAGGGGTTTTCCCCTTTGTCTAACAAACTTGTGATTACAAAATACAGCTGTGTCACTTGCACTTTTGTGGCTTCAACTCCTAGCACTCCATTAATAAACGTGTAAGTCCACAACAAAGGTCAATAAAACCTTTAACCCAAAGAGTGCCAATGGGGTTAGGCCACGACATGCCATGTGCTGTGAGGTTCATAGTTTTTGGGATTTTTCTTCTTTGTCGTTGCTGCCGGCTAAACAAAGCTCATGGTCAATGAAAGCATTTAATTAACATAAAAAAAAAAAAACAACTAAGCATACACGAGCACGCGAAAATGGTTGAAAGTGTGTTGAAAGCCATTTGAATTTGAATGAAAGATTGAGCGAAAGAGAAAGGGAGAGCGAGTAGCACGAAGCTTGGTCTTTGTGTTGCCGGTTGTTGTTGTTAGAAAAAAACACAGAGGCAGCTGACCCTCACATAGACCGCATGTGAGATCAGCTGATCGAATTTCACGTCCATCAAATTAAAGTAAACGCGACGGTGGCGGCATTGTATTTATTTTTATCAACGTGTGCGCTCGTGTTGTTGTTTACCCAAGACAGCTGTTTTAATTAACCCAAATAGCAACAGCAGACGCGCACAGCTAGTAAAAATATTTAATTCAATTTAATTTGCATTGCTGAATGATGACAAAGTCGCTATTGGGTGTGGCTTGAAGAAGAATGCTTTTAGAAGATCTGTGATATAAATACATATATTAATATGCAATAGATCGGGGAGATTTCATTTTTAATTGCAACAACTTAATTTGGTACTTTTTTTGTGCATACTTTACACAAAAATCTCTGTTGATTTGAAATCAAATAAAATTGGACTTGGAGTTAAGTAAAAAATGTAAAAATAACATTGCATTTTTGAAAATTTTTTTGGATTTTGGATTTAAATATATTTTTTAAGGATATTCAATATGTAATTATAATTGAATCTATAACTGTTTAAAAAGACCTTCAAACTATTTTGTATATTATTAGTTCTGTTTATCTTGTATAATTCGGCTTGTATATGTATACATTTTCGTCGCCTTTTTGACAAGCTTGAGGCGCAATTGGGAAAGCTGAGTGCTGGAAGCCGAGCTTTTCTGCCGGTCACCGACGCTCTAACCTTGTTTTCTTCATCACCGTTGTTGTTGTTGTTGTTGCTTGACCAGCTGAGTCTCGCTTACACGTACAATAAGACCATTTGTGTGTAAGTGTATGTGCAATTGCGCAGCAAAAATGCCGGCTGGCTTTTGTTTTTGTTTTGTGTTGTTGGATTTTTTGTACTTTTTCGGGTAAATTTATTATTTCGCAATTTCTATGGACACTTATCGACTTTTGGCCAGATTTCACAGCTGTTAGCTGACTCATTCGGGCTTGGAAAGTCTGTTTGAAAGAACAACGTTAGCTTAGAATATAATATAATATAATATAAATAGAGATATTTAAAGAAATACAAAAAAAAAAAAAAATTAAAGACACAAAACAAGGGATTTTAAAATAAGGCTAATATTAAGGTTCTTTTGATAATACCAGATAATTACAGGTATCGTACTACCAAACTACGCCATAGAGAAGTTTGACTGTAACTGACTTGCAATAAATCAAAACAAAACGGAACTAGCAGACACATACACTGACAAAAATAGAGGCTTAAAGGGGACTAAGAAAAAGAAATAGCAGGCTACGGAGATCTTGGCTTGGTCATTGATGAAAAAAGAGGAAAAAAAAAACACCGTTACGATGCAACAATGTCATTAAATCCGGCGAGACGGCATTCCATATAATCAGCAACAACTGCAACTACAACAACTGAAGCGCTCTCGAGCGCCAGACGGCGGCTTCCAGCGATCAAGACAACGAGCGAGCGAGATGGAGAGCGACCAACGACCGACCGACATTTTTGCAAATTCACACAAACACCGGCAGACTACCTCCATCTCACTCTGTCTGCCCACAAAGTAATTGATCCATTGCACTTATGCTTTTTTCTTCTTGTTGCTTTTGGCTAGGCCATCGCTTGTCTCTGCTTTCTCTTTGCTGATGCATTCTTCTGCGAAAGTCTCGAAGTACTGCCTATCGATAAGTTATCGCCCTGACCTAATATTAATATGCAATTGCTTTCCTCTAAAGTTAATATTTTAAGCCGTTTCTTTAAAAAAATTCAGTTACTTGGGGAAATTTATCAAAATGTAGTACATTTTAAGTGAATTTCAGCAGGAATCTTTAATGTTCTACAAATAAAATACCCTTGGGTGCCATTAAATGACTATAACGCAACCCGGATCTAAATTCCTTTTCATTCAACGACGCTGAACACCACGAAATACATTAAGTAATTAGGCAAAAGTGCGGTTTTTAATTAAATTTACCTACTGAAGCATAAAAATAATTCAAATTACAAACAGCACGGCTCCATTAATTGCATTTTGTGGCTGCTGCTCTACTACGATACACTTGCACCTGTTCTTTTTTTAGGCATTTGAGCGGGGGATAGTGTAGGCATTTTTTACTACGAAATGCAATTGAAAGTACAGGCTACACACAATGTGCTTTATGTATATGCACATACATATGTACGGTAAATGGCGGGTTATATAACCCTATTTATGCTGGCCATGTACTGTTGTTCCAAACTGGGTGTTGGCATGGCCCAGAAGTCGTCCGCATTGCATCGCAGTCTCTTCTTCAGCTGCAATCCCGCTTTTTGCTCTGCTCCATCTGCAAAAGGTTGCCAGATGCCAATGGCCTAGTGCACTGCAACGCCACCCAGCGACCTCCGCCCGCCCAGTGCCACGCCCCTGTCCAGCAGAGTCCGGACTTGAAGGTGGAAGGCAAAAAAAAAAATCTGATTTTGCCGGGCCAACAACCGTAGTGCGCAGCTGCCGATCTGAATGCCCATTTTCTGTACCAGAGGATTGGGGGAGGACCGGCCGCCACCCGTCGTTCCATTCGGAATCGTCATCGGCTGTGAAACAGCTGCCTACCAGGCGCCAGACAGACGCCAAAAACTCTGGAAATGAAATGGCAATGAAACACTCCCGGAAAACCACCCACAAGAAGCTCGCAGCACGGCCCCCCAGCGAACCACCCACCCACAACTTTCCACAGCTGTGCGAGTGGTGTGGGCTCCCATCAGCACAGCAGGCGAACTGAATGTTGGCGCCATTGTCCTATCCATCCCATCACCCCACGCCCATCCCACATCCTCTTCTATCACATCTTCTGTCGGGGGTAGCTTCAGCTTTGCGTTTGGCGCGCGCTTTTCCTCGGCAGCCACTGGAAAGGAATCGATATTGTATTGTATATAGAAAATTTTCCAGCTTTGCGTCAGTCCCGCGCCTTTTCTTGCTCGCTCTCTTCCTCTCTCTCTCTGTCTGGGCAAGGTGTGTACTGTGTACAGTGAACACCTCCCCACCCACTTTAATGTAGGTTAGTTCAGCTGGGACGCGCCTAAATCTCAACACGGCGAGAAATAATTTGCAATCGGGTCCAGTATATGATGGAAGCTGTTTCGGAAGATGGCAAGTATTCTTTATTGATACCGATACTGATATTTTTCTTAATTTAACGTGGTTACCTATACAGTTGAGAATAACTCAATGTTAAACAGATTACAACAAAATATCCATACTTTGATTTTTTGGTTTTTTATAAAACCAGGTTTGGAAGTTTAAACTTTTATAATTTTCACATAGTTGTATCAAAGTTCACATTTGTTTTGCAGTGTACTTTTCGAGTAGTCACAATAACAACAATGGGGGCAACTGTACGCAATTGCACATTTGCACTTTAGCGCCACCTAGCGCGCAAGTTCAATGACCCGCCGCCAAACAGTGGGCGAGAGAGGAAGAGTGCAGTGTGCTAAAAGAGAGAGGAGAGCTGAGAGTATAAATCACAGGCTTGCATTCGCTATATTCCCCCTTCCCATTCCGCCCACCTCAGGGCGTGGCAGTATGTGTGCTGCTCGAGTGTCTCCGCCATGTACCGTTATGTGCGTGTGCCTAACCTGTGAATGGTTTCAGTCGTTGCAGCTTTCTGTCAGCCAGCATTGCAATTTTTGTCGCACTTTCGTCGGTGTGTGCATAGGAATGTTGGTTGTACTTAATCTGCATACATATGTATTTATGTATGTATTGCTAAAGAGTATGTACGTGAAGGAATTATGTTGCGTATTCGAGCGATCTACTTTCATTCTGTTCGAGAGTCCTGTTGGTCCAGAAAGGAAAAAAAAGAGTTTGAAATTACGCTGTTTTTTATATTTGGATCTTTGCAATTTACATGCTGGCGTAAAGTTGGTCAAGCAGTTATTCAGTTTTCTCTTTCTCCAACGCCCATTCTCTCCCACTGCACTATATTCCCATCCCTTTCCCATTGCGTTCAGCCTTCCCTTTCACACGTATTTACTACAATGTTTACTATGTGTGACAGGCGAGAGGAGGCGGAGGCAGGCATCGTTTGTAATCGTCGCCGTTGACGAAGTGCATAGAACAAAAATCCATAAACTACTTGCACTAGTCCGCCCCTCTTACCCACTCTTCCTATCTTTCTCCCTCTTGCTCTCATATCCGCTATGCATCTCTGTCTACGCCCATTATGTCATTCATCAGGCGCTGTCGTCTCCTGGCTTTTGCTGTTGCTCTACCCCTTTTCCTTTTCGCCTGTCGTAGTATTTTTAATATTTACGCGCCAGCCTTTCTTCCTGTTTGCATTTTTCCCTCCTTGCCTTGTTTATACTGCTTGCTGCTGCGTCTTATTACACTGTTTCTCTTTTGTTTGCCTTTTATCGTCTTTCTTTTTTGGGGCCAGAGACTGATTTACGAGCATTGCCAAGTATCAGTTGACACTTTTCAATTTGCAATAAATAAGAGCGAGCCTTGGCTAAGAGCTAAGATGAAAATCCACGAAACGAGGGAAACTACCAAATATGAAAAGGCAGTGTTGGTAAAGGATTAGTGAAACGGGGGTAAAGTGTTAAATGTCAGTGTTCTGATTCAAGGACTTGTGATTATATTAAGAACTATATTTATTTTTAATTCTTTTAGATCAACAGGAAATAAAAGGATACTACAGGAATTTCAGTTACTTATTTATCTGTTGTATCTGTAAATTTATGTTGCTTTAAGTTTGTGATTCCTAATCCCTACTCCTCCATAATTCAATAATATAAATTATTATATTACTTTCTTTATAATTTGTAAGGTCGTAACTGTTTTGTGGGCATTGTTTCTCTTAACGACACCAGACAGATACAACCATAAATAAGAAAATAAAGAACTCTCATCTTTCTTTTTGTAATCTGACAATTTCGTTGATTTACAGCCGTCTGCTAACTTAATTGCGGTAAAATGAGGGGCAGACATGTTCGAAAGAAATATCTCCCCAGGACCTTTGAGCACTTGAAAACGTGTCAGTCCAGCAGTAAGTGCTTAAGCCCAGCCAACACCCCACTACCAAGGCCGTTCGTTCCACCGGCCAGCTTCAGCTTCTTCTTGGCCGTTTACTACACACGCGTCACAACAAATCGATGTCGTCTCAAGGTGAAAATCCCATAAATATGAGAGCATGTGTATGCAAAAATAAAGCTAAACGAAATATATGCGGCGTAAAAGGAAAAAGCGAAACGCCTCCAACAACAAACAATTGAGACGATGACTACGACGACGCCGCCGACACGGTTGCCCTGACGACTAAATGTCAAAAAGGGACCTTCAAAGCTTCAGCACCTTCGCCGGCCCCACATTTTATCCACCCCCAACAACCGTCATTCACTTTTTTTCTCAGCTGAAAGCTTTTAGCCAAGTTGCGCGTGTGCTGGTTTTGCCTTTGCCTCTTTTTGTTTTTTACCAGGAGTCGTCGTCGTCGTCGGCAATTTGTCAACATGTGTTTGTGGACGGCCCTGTAATTGAGGCCCAAGACCGAAAAACCCCAGCTCAGTCTCCATTTCGGCTTCGGCCTCTGGTTAAATGTAATTGGAGTTGCGTGCCACGGGTTAAAAAAAAAGGGTAAGAAATCAAAAGGAGACAGCTGAGATACCGACAGACTTGGATCTCTGGCCGAAAATGGTGTTGATGTTCATTTTGATGGGTTGCCGACAACTCAGAAAAACTTGCTGAACGATCGGAAACTGACCAGGGGTAATAATTTTCACACGTCCATACTACAGATTTTTAAATTGAACTTCTTACTAATAACCGATTTGTAGAAATTATTGTAATTATAATCATTTTTTACCTTAAGTTTAAATTACGGAAACCGACTTGTCCAATAAACAAGAATATCCCATATTTTGAAGTTTATTTATAAGAGGATGTAACATATTAGCGTGCAGAAAAACTTAGTTTTAATGATCTATAATATCAAAATAATTATAATTGTGTTGTTTTTCACACCAACAAATGTTGTTCTCCGATCTAGTCCTTATATTCGTCATTCAAATGGAATTTAATATAAATAGTTTGATATATAAAATAAATCTATAACTCAAAAAACTTGGCTAATTTCCATTTTAGGGATTATAAAAACTTCTAACTCTAAACAAACCGAATAAAAAGATATTTCGATTTTCCCCAGGGCTTGTCAACGTGAGAGGTAACTAATACACAGTAGTATGTAACTTACCTTGCTTAACTTTTCGCCCTCGTGTCTGGGTAGCAGTGATCGCAGGCTCTGGAAGCCGGCATTGATGCTCTGCATCCGTCTCCTTTCGTTGCTGTTGGCGATTTCACGTCGCATTCGCTTTTCGCTGTCCTGCATTGGTTTTCCGGAGCAGTCACCATCGCTAATCGCTCCGCCTCCTCCGCCACCACCACCCCCTCCACCCTTTGAGGTGTTGGTACCGCTCATGCTCGATTGGCGTCGCTGGGAACCGGAGATCTGATGGGCCGGCTCGCTAGTATACTCGATGTGATACGTGTTCTCGCCCCCTGAATCCTCTAGTTGTAATCTGCAATAAAACATTAGAAAGATGAATTAGTCAAAATTAGCTAAAAGTCATATCCTCTTCGGAGAAACTTGTAATTCATAACAATGTCATTAAATTACGATCAAAAAAGGTCATAGAAATATTTAAGTCTACATTTGAAACATTTAAGCTTTTAAAATAGTTTAAAATAATTTATCTTATAATAATATAAATCCTCTTTTTTCTATTTGCCTTATCATGGTGTTCTCTTCGGTAATATCTACTGTATTATTTATAGCGTTTGGCTTATCGGTCGCCCATACATAAAACCAATTAACTTTTACATTTATACAATCCACGACGACCACACGAACTCACACAAAGACACATGCTCGCTCTGCTCACAAAAGCGCTGAAAAATTCATTCATTCATAAATTTACAATTCCATTCAATTCAATTTTAGTTTAACCCGCCGACGCTACACAGCAACGGAGCAGCACCAACAACAGCATAACAACAACAGAGAGCCACACACACATAGGCCCAAACTCTGTTGTTGTCACGTTAGCAGCAGCATCTGACTGAAGCAAAAGTGGATTCATGAGAATACCCTAATACCCTAACCTATCTCAACACAATATGAATTGATTTAATTGATTTATCCTTATGTAATGTTTGCGCAGTTATTCATTTAAACGCGTACATTATTTTAATTTTCAATATGCAAAAATAATAAATAAAAATAAATCAAGCTATAATTCCCAAGATGTTCCTTTCAATCTGTTGTAAATTATTGCTTTAAAGATACAAATTATTAAATCACAATATATTAAAAAAACCCACTAACAATAAATAAGACAAAATTGATGGAAGTAAAGATGTACCCGAACAATTAGGGTATCCACTACTGCACTACACACACATGGCATCAGCAACATGTAAGAGAGGACCGAGTGCGAGAGAGAAAGGCGGGTTGGAGAGCTGGAGAAAGAGAGCTAGCACAGCTGTCAATAGTATGGGCATTCCTCCTTTTGTTATTGTTGCCACCATCGCCGGTAGTTGTCGTGATTGTTGTTTTCTGTTTCTGTTTCGTTTTTAGTTTTCTGTTTTGTCGGTTTTTGTTCGTTCGATTTGGTTCGCTTGGGTTTGCTTTGGGATTTTGGTTCGTATTATTTTGCAGCACCTCTTCATCTTCTTCGTTGTCCGGGGTTTTTAAACTATGTACATATATGCATGTATGTATGTACATACATATGCTGCAGCCGATATGTTAGGTTATGTACGATCATACAGCGTCTCGAAGACGCGAGGTCTCACAAGAATTCCAAACCGGTTTACCCCCACGAAACACGTTTTCCACAGTCTTTGCTGCCGTTGCTCTGTTGCCTGCAGGCTAATGAAAACAATTTTCACAATGGTATGCTCCGCCAGCAGGAACAACAACACTAACAATAACATCGCTGGAGAGTTAAAACTTGCAACACTGCATTCCGAGGCAAGAACCACGCTGCTGCTATGCTCCTCTAAGGCGATGCTAGAAAAATCACAGTACGACTCGCGTACAACGAATTTAACCATTGGATTTTTGTGAATTTTTAAGCTAGGCTTTGTTATTTTTTGAATATTTTTAAGACCCTGTTGTTCTAAGATAGTTTTTATAATAAAGTTCATTAAAAATATAAAATTATACCACCAACATTTTTAATGATAAGGTTATAAGTAGTAAATGAATTTCAATACTTAAATTTATTCATAATCAGCGGTTCCTAAAAAAAAAAAAAAAGCACCCAAATAAAGCTTAAGCAAAACAATCAATTTGTATAAAGCTAAGTCTGTGTTACTGAAGTTAGACTGTATTAGAGACGCCGTCTCGCTAGTTGGGTTTATTTTTAGCAACATCATCCAAAGGTCGTTCTTCTCCGGCAGCATTTTTGCGGCAAGTGCGCGATAGAGACGGGAAACGACGCCGAATGCCACACTGCAGCCAAAGTTGGTCAACAGCGGCGGTGGTAGGCGGATGTTGTGGATGTTGCGGCAAGAGGCAGCAGCAGAGCGAAGCTGCAAGAGGCCAATGGAATGTGGCTCGGATCTCGGATCTCGGCACTTGTGCCACCAGCTTTTTGGCATCTCGTTTGTTTTTGTTTGCACAATATAAAAGCCGAAAAACGCTGAATGAAAACCGCGCGGAGAATGTTGCATGCTGCATATGGTAGCAACATCTGTTCGTGCTTTCGTTGTTTGCTGTTCCCGATGGAAAGGCGGGGGGCGGCACATATGTACATATATGTATCTTAGTACTTTATGAGGCCCAGAATAATTATTCCACCAATGCAAGCAGCTTAAAGTGAGGCAAAGTCATACAAAAGAATAGAAAGATACGTATAGTATGTATAAATATTTTAACAGTTCTAAATTGGTTCATTGAGAATTAAAGCAATTTTAAAGAAATATTTTTATATATTATAAATCCTTATCCCGAAATGTTTCATTTTACCACTTGGTTTGCTAAAGAAAGTTCTCGTGATATCTAAAATATCTAGATCCTTCAAAGTGTTACCCTTATAAAGTTTACCAAAAATGCTGTTCGATTATTCTTCATTGATTGAGTTCTGATGAACGTTTTTCTCGGAGAACTATTTTGGTATTATCTAGATTTTCTGGGCGCTTCAATGAATCTATTTTAGCACTTTCTTTGTTTAGAGACATTGCAACAGCTGTTTACTGAAAATCAAATTTAAATATAGACACTGCTAGAAATACGGTTTTAAAAGGAGCTTGCCTTTGAAATTACGCATATTTCGAGGTGTTTTAGATATAGAATATCTACATGTAGGGAATAATAATAATAATAATAACATATGACCGACCAACCAACGACAGCTGACGGCCTGCTGCTGCAGCGCTGCTTGTGGCCCAGAGTTCAATGTAGTTCATTGGCCACTTTTTCGCCCGAGCGAATACATAGAGAAGATACGAGTGATAAACCGGGGAGGAGAAGAGAGAGAGATACAAAAGCCGAAGTCACGAGCACCATCGAGAGTAGTGCCCACCTCACGCTGCCCACCGAGCGAGCAGCATTGGGAAGTGCCACCCACTCACCATCACACCCGACAACTGCTGTTGCACTTTGCACATAAATTGTACATACTGTTATTGGGTCACCGCTTACGTCATCATTTCACTGGAATTTCGTAAGGAGTTGCAGCAGTCGGCGGCACATTCGATTCATAAAAGATAAACATGCAATTATATAACCTAAGAATATAGTAAACAAAATGATAAGGTAGCCTCCCCAATCTAATGAATGTGTTTCGTTTTGCACCTTTCTCTCGTCAGAAGGTGCAATTTACTCTTCAGGGAAAATTCTAGACTGATGTGGCTGGATTTTCCCAAGGGGGAACATGGAGAGTAGAGAGATTGAGAAAAAAGGTGATCAATGAAAGGGAATCCGGATCTTTCCATTTACATTTGAATCTATCTCAAGCGAAAAAATACAAATTAAATATGTAGGACTCTTTTTGCCAGGTTTAATGTTTTATTTGTATTTAGATTTTATAAGAGAGTCTTTGTAACTGGAATTTTTAATATCTCTCATATTTAATTAAAATATCCATGCTTAAGTTTATGTCAATGCTATATGTTAGGAATCCAGAAAGTACGCAGTAAAAACTCCGGGAAATCCCCTGCAATTCGGATAGTTAGTGCGAAACGATGGACATAAACTTACGGCGCAGACTGTGTACTGTGCGAAGCAAGAGAAAAATGAAATGCAACGCAATAAACCTTACCACTTGCGTAACTGTGCAACCCATAAACTAATGATCAAATTAGAATTCCCCCTTTCTGCTCCGCACCTCACATTTCTCATTTAACAGTTGCGTCTGCCAGTTGGCGCCACATTTTGCAATAAAAAATATAAACAAAGCAAAGGGAAAAGATTAAACAGAAATTGTATACGGGAGAGGTAAAAACAAAGCAAATAAATGAGCTTAAAGAGTGAAAACTGAGTTGGTGCCAGGTGTTGACTTCTCTAAGAGTATTTTATTTAAATATATAACAAGTAAAATTAAAAAAAAATGTAAACATTTACAATTAGTTTTAAGAAAAAAGCTCACTCAAATATCACATCGTAAACGAAACTCAACACTCCTGTTGTTTTCCACAGAAGTTAAAATAATATAGCACCTCTATAAACAAAAGCTGCTTAACTTAAAAACTTTTGGAAATTGTAATTGGAGAGGTCCAGAATATGCAGTGAGAAAGGAAAGAAAGGGAATACTATTTTGTATAGTAGCGCAGTAGTAGTAGTTGTGCTATCCCCTCATCCTCTTGCTCTTCTCCTTCGGCAATGCCCCAAAAAGTGTTGTACACAAAAATCATGTGTTTTTCATAAACAAGAGCCACAGCGCGCTCTCCATCTCTTTTGCACGCCGTTTCTCCATTTCGGTCGCTCGCAGGTTGCCAATATAAAATGCCGCATGCAAAAAGACGATGAAACGAAACGAAATGAAAACAAAATGAAACGTTTTGGCATGTGAAACACACACGGAGCCATCGCCCAAAAATTTGCGCAGCAGATTTTTAGCCATGTGTTGGTATTAGTTTTCAGTTCGCTTCGGTTTCTTTCTTTCTGTCTCTCAGGTTTTTTTTTTTCAGATTCGCAAATTTGCAGCGGCTTTTTAGGTTTAGCTTTTGTGTATATGTTTTTTCAATGAAACGTGTGTGGTAGTAAAAACTGAAAGCATTCAAATGTGTGTGGCGGCATCTGTACTTTTGCGAATCCAGAGAGTGGTGCTCTCTGCTGTCTTTTCTCTCGCTCCATCAAGCTTTTTTGAGTGCAACTCAATAGCGCGCACTCTGTCGCTCTCGCTTATATACTTGGAGCCGCTGGGGAGCGGCTCTTATAAAACTGCAAGCGAGTGTGCGATAGAGAGAGGGAAGTTGTGGATGCTAAAATATCCAAGACTTCCAGACGGCTGGCGCTCGGTCGCTCTTTCTCTCTGGCTGTCATTGCTCCTCATTTCCAGTCGAGTGGGGTAAAAACGGAAATGACTCTCGTAGTATTTTTGCCAATGTGCAACGTGTGAAGAAATGGAGAATGAGATTGGAGACTTTTAGCCAAGGCACGCTCTTTTATGTTAGCACCAGCAAAAGCAACAACAATATCCAAAAGGCGAACAGCAGCTGCTAAAACGCAGTTGTGTTATACCGCCCACACTGGCGGCCGAAATAACAAAGCCACATCCTACAGATCGAGATGCTTTTTAACAGTTATTTCCGGCCCCATGTGTTTTATATTAAAACTTTTAATGTGTCAAACGATATAGAAACGTTGAAATAAGTATTTAATAATAAATCTACCATAAAT
>JAEIIL010011849.1:0-18340 GCA_018905715.1 Drosophila lini | reverse complement strand
TTTACAAGGTGTTTCATACATCATTTGTTTTTACTACTAATTCGTACTAGAAAACTCCTCTGGGTTTATGTCCTGAGCCAAGAGCATGCCATGGAAAATGCTTGAGCTATTGGAGGCCAAGTCCTGCGGTCTGCCCTCCTCACAAATCCTGCCATCATCCAGGACCAGAATCCTATCCATGGCCTGGAGACCACGCAGTCGATGGGCTATGAAGAGCAGAGTGCAACTTTTGAAGGCATTCCTCAGAGCCTGCTGCATGCTCAAATCGGATTCGTCGTCCAAATTGGAGGTGCCCTCATCGATGGCCACGACCTTGGCGTTTTTCAGCAAAGCCCGGGCCAGGCAGAGCAGTTGCCTTTGCCCCGCCGATAAGTTATTGCCGCACTGCTCCACCTTGCCATCCAGACCGCCCAGTTGCTGGACGAGCAGAGTGGCAGCCGCCGAGTTTTTGATGGCATGCCAGATTTCCGAGTCGTAGAAGGCGTGCCTAGGATCCAGGTTCTCACGAACGGAGCCTGGAAAGGGTAAACAAGATATTATAAAGGAGTTTGCTAGGTTATACCCTGATTTACCTTCAAAAAGAAACGGCTCCTGGGTGATCACTCCTATCCTTTCCCTTAGCACATTCAAGGCCAGAGTCTTCAGATTCACCTGATCTAACCTTATATCACCCTGGGACAAGGGTGCCACCCGCAGGAGGGCAGCCAAAACCGAAGTCTTGCCCGCTCCTGTGCGTCCCACAATCCCAACCCTCTCGAAGGCCTCCGTTTGGAAGGTCACACCCCTCAGGGCAGGCGCCAAGTGTTCCCGGTAGCTCAGTTGGACTTCGCGGAAACTCAAAACCCCTTGGGTGGGCCAACCAAAGGGCGGATCGGCACTGCCTCCCGCATTCTGCTCTCCTTCCAATTGTAGATACTGATCTATACGCTCCACTGCCACCAGCTCCTGCTCTGTCTCGGCCACGGCGTGGAGAAGATCCCCCAATTGTCCAGTTATGGACAAGGCATAGGAGATGCACAGTCCCACCAGACCGGGATTTGTTGTATGCGAAGCTGTTATGGCGGCCAAGAGACCGGCTCCACCCACCAACAGGGTTCCCAGCAACTGGAGACGCAGAGCCAGCCATTGCTGCGCCGCTGATTGGGTCAACTGCGCCTTGATGCTCTCCTCCAGCTTCACCTGGAAGTCCCTTTGAAAGCGCGGACTGGCCCGCATGCTCCTTATTGTGGTCAATCCCTGGAGAGTCTCCGTGAAGTGCGTGTAAAGCGGCGACATGGCATTGCTCGACAGCCGCTTGATGTCCCTGGAGGCATGACGATAA
This sequence comes from Drosophila lini, assembly GCA_018905715.1. Taxonomy (NCBI): domain Eukaryota; kingdom Metazoa; phylum Arthropoda; class Insecta; order Diptera; family Drosophilidae; genus Drosophila; species Drosophila lini. Next base: position 17,019 of record JAEIIL010011849.1, on the reverse strand, counting down.
CGCTGCTGCAGATTCAGATAGATGGGCACCATGGGAATGATGATCAGGCCGAGCCAGGGCATGGCATACAAGCTGACGCACAGGGCACCCACCAAGCCAGCCAATTGAGCCAGCAGAATGTTGAGTATAAAAGGCAGGGAATCATCCACAGTGTTGGTGTCCGAGGAGAAGCGGTTGAGGATGCGACCCACCGAGGTGATGTCAAAGAAATTGAACTTGGCCTGGGGGAATAAAGAGAATTTATTATAAAATTACTCCAGAAAACGTAGCTTCTGTTACTTACAAACATGACTTTTTTCAGCAGATTTTCATGCATGAAAATGGCCGCCTTGATGCCTGCGTAGGCAAACAGAAAAGCCCGGGCCAGAGTCACCAGAGAATTGCTCAACGCAATCGCTGTAAAGATGCTCAAATAGAAGCCCGTGGTGTGGCCCGAATCTGTGTCATTTCCCAGGCCAGGTCTTAGCAATTCATGCTCCAAGGAAGTATCATTCGGATGTGGATCCAATGTGGTCTCCGTCACCCAATGTGCCAGCCAGGCATCACTCATATTCCTGGTCAGCTGCATCAGCAAAACGAAGAGCAGAACTGTGGAGGCCAAGGGAGAAGTCACAGCCTTCCAGTAGCAGGAGAAAACATTGCTTGAAAGATGACCATATTCCCGTGATTCCTCAAGGAGCAAGCTATCCACACTCTTCTTATCATCTTGATTGGCCAGCTCCACCGATCGTGGCCGGCTTGCTGGCTCTCGATCTTCATCCTCCTCCAAGCTCAGGTCAATGCTTTGGGTCATGTATTCACTGGGCAGGAGGTGGCCATCCTTTACCTGGAGTATCTGATTGGCGTGAAAGAAGAGTTGAATGCTTCGGGTGACCACAATGCGGGTTTTGTGTTTGAGAAGTCGGAGAATGCAGTGCTTGATGATATGGCGGGCCACATGGGCATCCAGCGAGGAGAGCACATCGTCCAGGAGGTAGACTAAGGGGGTGAGATTTATAAAAGGTTTTTGTAATTCATTTTTCAATCTACTCACCCTTTTTATCCTGATAAACCGCCCTGGCCAGAGCCACTCTCGCCCGCTGACCGCCAGACAGAGTCCTGCCATTCTCGCCCACGCCTATTAGATCTCCGCCTAGAATCTGCAGATCCTCCTCCAGAGCACATGCATGAAGTACTGTCTTGTACCACTGCTCGTCAAACTGTGCGCCCCACACGATATTATCCCGGATGGTGCCTCTTTGCAGCCACGGCGACTGTGGCACATAGCCAAAGCCTGTGGTAAGCTCCTGGACGCACACCTCGCCATCGGTGCACTGCAGGTTGGCCACAATGGCCGAGAGGAAGGTGCTCTTGCCACCGCCCACGGGTCCTTCGATGCATATCAGCTGACCCGCCTTAATATCCACATTGATGTCCTTCAGGCGGAAGGCAGACGCTTCAGAGTTCTCTTCGTGGGAAAAGCTGGCGCACTTCATCTGCAACACACTGGCCCTGGGAGCATCCAAGGGGGCATCTTCTAGGTCTCCAGAACCCAAGACACCGCCACTTCCACGCATGATGGGATTGTAGTACGAGGAGTAGTCCAAATTGGGCACGTCCATGAGCTGCTGAACTCTCTTGATGGAAACCCAGGCCTCGATTAAGCCATTGAGGACCCAGGGAAAGGCATTCAGAGGACCAATGAGCATGTACAGCAAGGCCACACTGGTGTAAGTCGTAGAGGCTATCAGGGGATTACCCATGAGCACGGAAACACCAAAGGTAAGCAGGCACATCAGCACGGGTGTGGTGGCCCAGAAGTAAACGCACATGGCATCCAGGTACTTCCTCTTCGAGAGGAATCTTAGCTCCTCCTGACGCAGTCCTCGTATCTTGGTTATGAATATATCCTCCCAGGCGTTGATCTTGATCTGCTTGGCTCCCTGCATGGTCTCCGTGGTGGCCGACAGCCTGGCATCCTTGGCCGTCATCAGGCCACTCGAGTAGATGCCAATCCTCTTGGCCAGCCACCTGTTGATGGGTATGAGCAGGGCGGCAAAGAGCACGCCGGCCAGGAAGGCGGCTCCCAATTGCAGGTAAAGCAGGTAGAGCGTGGTAAATAGCTTGAAGGGAATGCTCCAGAAGAAGTGGAAGCTGATGCACGAGTTCACAATCCTGTCCGTGTCCGTGGACATGAGATTTAGCATGTCCGGCCTGGAGTCCTTGATGACCCTCGCCTCCAAGGCCTTTCGGTAAATGGAATTTACGACTCCCACGCGCATCTTCATGGAAACCATGGCCATGCGCCAATCAAAGTGCGTGGAACACAGGGCTGACAGCAGGGTGCTCCCAAAGAGTCCCAAGGCGTAGTAGTAAACTTCATTGGAGTCCGTGTGATCCTGTCGGAGGAGTCCTCCCAGCAGCAGGGGCCCCGCGAAGCCACTCAAATCCGCAATCAGTCTTAGGACTCCAATCAGGTAGAACTCCAAGCCAAAGCAGCGGTGCAAGGCTCTCCACAAGCTCTGGGACTGCGACAGGGCCAAGTGTAGACGCTCACTCAACCGCGTGATATTCAGGGCCTCTGGCAGATCAAACAGATCCTCGATTTTCCTCAACTTCCCAGCCACTCCCTTGGCTATCAGGGGATACACCCAGTGGAAGAGGAAGCGGGATCCCACATTAGCTTCATCCTGGGCATGCCCCAAGTGACCTTCGTTAAGATCGAAGTGGAAGTATGTGTAGCGCTGGGACAGAAGTGCCTCCTCTTCGCCGCTAGTAACTCCTCCTCGCGGCATGCTGGAGTATACAGCGCTTCCCTTGGGCACAAGAGTGGCTCCAAATAGGAGGTCACACACTAGCGTAGCCAAACTCCAGGGCCACCAGGCAAAGTGGCGACTTGTTCGCAGCCAGACGCCATCCAGAACCACAACAGTGAGCCAGACCACATTGATTAGCAGCGAGCCACGGTGACTAAGCTCACCATATTGACGGGCAGTCAAGAGGAAACCTATATAAAAAGGAGGCCAGGGAAATCAGTAAAAGTTGATAAAGCCAGCGAATGATTAGTTTTAATTAGTTGTTACCAGGAAAAGCGGGGTTTTTTAAGGGTTTTCTGTGGATTTTTAATTTGTTATTAAAAGCGTAAACAGAGCTCAATTTAGTACGAATTTCAAGCTCTAAATGTTTTTTCGTTAATGTTCAACTGTTCATTTAGAGTTTTTCTTGTTTTTATTAAAAAAAACAACGTATTTGCTTTCAATATTTGTTCAGCAAAATGTTAAATCAATAAAGGCAAGACTTTAAATGTTATTTCAGCTTAACTGTGACTCTTCATTAAGCTTTTAAAGATATAAAAAAGCCTAATTGACTTTTAAAACGTATCGAAAACGGGATTAATTTAAATTAAACAGAATTAAAAGCCTAATGAAATCGAAATCCCTGAAAGTGAAAGCCGGAAAATGCCCTTATAAGTGCCATGAAATCAATACATGGCCCGGGAAAACCGCAGCAACACTCACCGCTATGAACGACCCACATAATGCACTCGGCACAGGCCACCAGCACATCCGCCGCATGCAGTTCAATGCCCGCCCGCTGGAAGGCGAACACCTTGGCCACCGGCAGCAGGGCCAGCACAATGGCCAGGAACGTGCGCAGCCACAGCAAACGCAGCTGCAGGGCATTCCGGATGACAGGTCTTGACTGATTGCCGAAATTGTAGGCGGATATGGCTGCGAAGATCGTGTACACGGGCAGCTGGAGCAGGATCTCCTGGAAGCAGGGCAGCAAATCGTTGGTATCGCTGGCAAACGGCTTTAATCCCGTGGGACAGAACTGCGTCCAGTTCCAGGCAAAGTCGCTCCACGACATCTTTGGATCGTAGGCGGGCGGGGATTCCTTTCTTTGGTTTAATTGCGATCAATTAGTCATCGCCGACGATGCACCACCGAGTGGCGTTTATGCACGGGTGGTAGCGATAAACACAATTCTGATAAAGTCGTTGTGAAAATAAGCAGCCGCTTTATGGTTTGTCGGTGCTGCCAACTTGCTTCAGTGATGATGAAATTCAGCCGGTAGGCAGTTCCCGTCAGCATAATCTCTCCACATTCTCAAAAATGCAAAATTGAACACATAAAATTAGTAAAAACTTGAATCAAACTATAAATAGTTGGAAAATAAATAAAGAACATGGGATTCAATTATAAAAGCAATTAAGAATGGAATAATAATCACAATTCAAACTAAAAAAATAAATTATAAATCTCCAAATTTATTTCAAAATGAAAGCATTAGAAGGACTGCCAACTCATGTCAAAGTAAGAAGAAGCATTTGTTTACATTTTTATTTCACACAATTTCCAACAATTAATAATTATTTGATTTATATATTATTAAAAAAGTGTCAATTATGACAACCGGCGGCGATGCTGAAGAAGGGGACGAAAGCCAGGGCAATGTTAGCACCTGCCAAATACCTGAATTACCCGCAGAGCTAACAGACATCTTCAAATCCCTGGCCGAAAACCAGCAAATCGTCTTCAAATCACAGCAAATCGATGATCCAGAAATTCCCATTGCGGAGAAGCAACAAATCGCACGGGAATCCTTCGAGAAGAACCGGGAAACCTTCCTCATACGATTTGGTGGCTACCTGAATGTCCGCCAACTGAGTTCTTTCCAGGAACTGGCAGTCGGAGAGCCCCACAAGCCGGATGAAAGCCTCGAGGAGATGTGCCTGCTGCTGGAGGATTTCAAGAGGAAGCTGAGCACACGCTCGGTGTGCATTAAGAACAGGAGATACCAAGCCATGCAGCAGCTGCTGGAGAAGGGGGAATACTTCAGCGAGCACGAGATGATGCAAAGGGCGCCCGATCTCTACCAGGAGTTGGTGGGTCAATACCTAACCGAGGCGGAGAAGAAGGAACGGGATAGCTACGATGTGAGGAACACCAGCTTCTCGGGCATACTCATGCACTCCCTGGAGAAGCAGCAGAGGGATGAGTTGCTAGCGGAAACGCAACAGGAAAAGGTAGAGGAGGCGGTCACCAGTGCTCCTGTTCCTGCTGCTCTGCCAGAATTTGAAGTCCCCTTGGCCTGTCGCCAGCAATGGGGCGCCTTTGAAGATGATGAGCCCATTGCCTGCTCCACGAGTCGCGTGGCCGAAGCTCGTCCGCCAGCAAATATAGAGCATATCTCCACCCCGGAGTTCTATAATCCCGGAGAGCGAGAACTCCTGCGACATGAGTTCCTCAGCATGATGAAGGAACGCTTTTTGGGAGGGGAGGAAAAGGACTTTGATTATACAGCCGTCGATGACAATGCCCAGCTGGATGATCTCAAGCAAATCGAACAGGACGAGGAGGATGCCTACTTCGAGGACAGTGACGATGAGGAGGAATTGCCGGAGCAGGCCAACGAGTCAAAGGAGTCCAGTGAGGAGGATGAGCTGGATATCTATATGCGGCATCTCAGCAATCATCATAGTTTGCAAAATTAAATGAATATTTTATAAGAAGTGTACAGACTTTAAATTTAACTAAAAAATCGTAGGAGGAGCTCCCAAAGGATCCTTTAAGAAGGAAATAACAAAACCAACACCTGCAGCAAATATAGTCTTTAATCTTAATCTAATCCCTTAACAAATCTTGATCTTAGACACTAGAATACATGCAAAAATGTTGCTGATGGGAGTTAAAAATGAGACAGTGCTGGCTATCTAGGCCTGCCACGACCACGTGGAAAGCCGCGTCCTCGCCCCCTTAGCACCTTGCTATTCGGCGGCGGACTCTTGGGCCTCAGCAGCTCAATCCGGCTGGTGCATCCGGTGGCCGGGGCCTCCGCAAAGTACGTTTGATAGACCTCAGCATTGAAATTGGAGTTTGTCAGCTCTGGTCCAAGGGTCAACCATCCTGGTCGGATGCTAGAGTCCCGGCCAAACAGATGCAGGCGTCGGCGTCCCAGACAAAAGTGCTCGATGATGTGAAAGATCTCAATGGGTTTCTCGAAGCTGCCAAACTCCTCCTCCTCCGAGATAATCAAATCAATGTCCACATTGGCATGGATGAAATCCCCATCGGTGGAGCGGCGTACAGTGCCCTTGATTCCCATCAGGCAGTGTTCCTTTGTGCGCTGAAAGACAGCCTTCGGTTCGAGCTGCTTAGAGTGGCCGGGCTTGTTGATATTGGTGCGTATCCAGCAGATGTCCTCGCACCTGCGGAAGCCCCACTTTTTTAGGCAGTTGCGACCCATGTCCAGGCCCTCCGAGGAGCCACACCAAAGGAACACAAAGGAGCGATGAGCGGCTATCTCACCCACATCCAAATCTGGCAAAGAACAGAAATTTACAATCAAAGAATTAATGTATATCAGAGCCAACTTACTAAGTATATCATCCCAGTTCCAGAAGACGCGCGGTGCTCCTCCAACAGTGGCTACCGAGGGCGCTGCCCTCGCATACTCCTCCAGCGGTGGCTCAATCAGGATCACATCGAACTTGGTGCCCAAAGTCTTGAACTCCAGCGTCTTGAGATCCGCCTTCAGATACATGGGAGCGGATGCCGTGTCCTGGATGAGTTTATCCTTCAGCTTGATGAGTTCCCTCAGCTTGGGGTACTCCTCAAAGCGATCGGCCAGGCCCACGTCACGGATAAAGTTCTGGGGACGCTGTCCCGTGTCCACAAAGTGCTGGCAGTAGTCATTGTGCGGATTGGAAGACTGTGTTCCCTTGAGGAACGTGGATGAGTCCCTGTAAATGATTTCATTGGGAGTTTTCTTCGAGGACGAAGCGCCGCCATCCTCCTCCTCCCTCTGCCCGCTGGGATTCAGCTGGCGACTGTTGTTGGTATCCTCCGCATTGCCCAGGACCTTCTTCAGCTCATCCACGCTGGACAGCCCAAACTGAATAATGATGAATACACATTAAACAGGCATTAATTGTCAAAATCATTGTATTCATTGCCAGGATGCTTACAGTTTGCGCTAAAAGCAAGCGCCGCTTGCGGGACCGCTCCTGGGAGTTCTTCAGCACATCGCTCATGGTCAATTTTTCTATAAAAAACGTTTTAAAATCGGTAGAATAGTGTATTTTTACGAAAAACTCTAAACTTAAAATAAAGACAACTAAAATTTGCCGTCTAGCGATGGTAAACTAGTAATGGCGGCTATCGATAACAACTATTGTTTGGGAATAATAATATTTAAATTGCTCAACAAAATGAATATCCTGAAAGAAAAGTAGGTTCGAAAATGGACTATTTATTTATTTTTTATTTAAAAATTTGAACTAGACTGAATAGAAAAAATTTAATGGCTTAAATTTACTTGACAGAATAGACAACTATCGATAGACTTTTATTCTCCCCATCGCTAAGGAACGCCATTCACAGTAAACTCACAGGTGACGTTGCCATTCACAATCAACTGCATGCGCCGCCGGAAGAAATTATATTTTTGATTAAACATTTTTCGCTGCAATAAAGCGTTAAATTTAGTGAAATAGTTTAAACTTGAAACGAATCGGGCCGCAGGATGAAGCTGGTGCACAAGACGCTGCTCAGCGCACTGCTGTTAGTGGCGGTCTTTGCGGTCTACACCGCCGCGCAGGCAAGACCTAAGGTTTGTTTTTGGTGGCCACGTCACTTTTCCTGGGTGCCGGCTTGGAGGTAACTACCATGTCTTACCTTATCTTACCTTTTTTCAGACGGGCTTGTCGCTGTCGGAGAAAGTACAAAACCTGGTGGACATGAACATGAAGAAGCCGCTGCTCCGCTTTAATGGCCCCAAGTTCCGGGAGTATGTGAAGAGTGCTCCGAAAAACTACTCCATGGTGGTGATGCTGACGGCGCTGGCGCCATCGCGTCAGTGCCAGATCTGTAGGCATGCCCACGACGAGTTCGCCATCGTGGCCAACTCGTATCGCTTCTCTTCGATTTACTCCAACAAGCTGTTCTTCGCCATGGTGGACTTCGATGAGGGCTCTGAGGTGTTCCAGCTGCTGCGCCTGAACACCGCCCCTGTTTTTATGCATTTCCCGGCCAAGGGCAAGCCCAAGGGAGCCGACACAATGGACATTCATCGCGTTGGCTTTGCCGCCGACTCCATTGCCAAGTTTGTGGCGGAACGCACGGATATTACCATCCGTATTTTCCGTCCTCCCAATTACTCGGGCACTGTGGCCATGATCACTCTACTGGCCTTGGTTGGTAGCTTCCTCTACATACGGCGGAATAACCTGGAGTTTCTGTACAATAAGAATCTTTGGGGCGCCATTGCGGTGTTGTTCTGCTTCGCCATGATCTCGGGGCAGATGTGGAATCACATTCGCGGACCGCCGCTGGTGCACAAGTCGCAGAACGGGGGCGTGGCCTACATCCATGGCTCCTCGCAGGGACAGCTGGTGGTGGAGACGTACATTGTCATGTTTTTGAGTGAGTTTTGCGGCTTTTAAATCGTTTTAAAATGGTTTTAATTGGGTTTCCCTTTTTTGCAGACGCCATGATTGTCCTGGGCATGATTCTCCTTATCGAATCGGGCACACCAAAGAGTCACAACAAGAACAGGATTATGGCCATGACGGGTCTGGTGCTGCTCACCGTATTCTTCTCCTTCCTGCTGTCTGTATTCCGGTCCAAAGCGCAGGGTTATCCCTATAGGTGAGTTAAGCCTTCACTTTTTATGGCACTTCTTAATCCTTGGAATCCTCCCTCTCCTTGCAGTTTCTTGTTCAAATAGACTGCAGCAGGACCTGTTTCCCCCCGCGTAATATATCGTTCTTTGTAGTTAAAAATCACCCAGCAGAGCGTGTAAAAACGACTTTAATAAAAAATTCCACTACTAAATTATTTTGTATACAAAAAATGCGAAAAAGTCTTTAGAGCAGGAACGGAATGATGGCACGTCGGTTCTTTGGATAATCCCTGAAGGTCTCCTTGTACCACTTGTGGGTGAGCAGAGCATTGATCGTTTGATTGCTGGCCACCCACAGGAAGATGAGGCGCCAGATCCGCACCGGCATGTACAAATCGGCGATGCAGAAGTACATAACCACCTCGAGGAACATGTGCGGCGAGGACAGGAGTTGGAAGAGCCCTCCCTTAGGCAGCAGATGCTTCTCCGTCTTGACGCTACCCGTTCGGGGATCCTTCCGCAGGTTGACCAGGATCATGTTGCTGGCATATTGCTGCTGCCAGGCGGCGGTGAACACAACCAGGTAGAGTATCTGCTGGCCCGTCAGCTTATCCAGGGCAAACTCCATGGGCCGAGTGCCGCGAACGAAGCCCGAGGTGTTGGATAACAGGGCGATGATGGCCCCAAAGTAATGGACATAGCCCACGACATAGTGGCTCAGGTTGATCTTGCTATGCCGGGAGAAGATCTGCACAAAGCTGGTTTCGTAGAAGCGGCGGGTGCACTGCAGCGTTAGCATAAATGCGCCCACACAGGCCGTCGTCGAGTCGATCTCCACCTTCCGCTGGCTCCGGCCGCCGCCCATAAAGTCCAGGAAGCGGAGGACATACTCGGGAGCCTCGCGCTGATCCCTCACCGTCGACACCAGCAGGAAGAAGCCCAGCCAGCTCCAGACCACAGCGAAGATGTAAAAGTGCTTGAACCAGGACTTGGGCACCTCCAGCCAGGCCACCAATGGATCCGTTTCGCCCTTGAAACTGTGCTTGCCGTACCGAAAGGACTGCCGGATGCTATTCGGTAAGTACTTCTCCAGGAATGTCATCAGGCCGCCAAAGAAGACGATCGTGGCGATGAAGGTGCCGAATATCATCTGCAGCAGGTTGATCTTGTACCGATCGATTAGGTTTTCAAAGAACTCCATCGATCCAAAGTTGGCGAGCGCCATTGCGAAAATTCTCGAGTCGATGCAGCGCGGAAAAACGGTAAAAACTTTCTCCGGCCGAAAACTTGCGGAATGTTCATTCTGGCCGCTGCCAGGGTTGCCAGGGTGCGCGATGCCGGCTTTAAAGGGTTGCAACCGTTATGGAAAGTTTATGCGGGTAAAATAAAGCTCATTAAAAGTAATTAATTAAATCTTGCTTAAAATTTAATTAGAAAAATATTAAATTAAATGAAAATGCCATATTTTAATTTGGTATTTTCATATAAATAAACCTTGAAACTCTTTTCGAACTATCTAGCTTGCCTATCGAAACCAACTTAATCGATAACATTGGCGGGCTTTTTTGTAAAAAACAATCCTTTATTTATTTGCCTTTAATATTTCAAAGAGCAACTTAAATTGGCTACAGTTTCATGCTTGCATATGCATATATATAAATTGATAATTACGATATGGCTTGTCTATGTTTCGGCAGGTGTGAGTATTCTTTTAATGCAATTGTGATAACGCTCCTCGTCTATATTGCTTATTGTTAATATTCCAACGCTTCAGATCCAAATTTGCCTGCTGTTTTTAGCAGTAGAGGACACGAGGGGATGTTTGTCAAATATCCACACCATTCCGGCCGAGAGTGCCGCCCTTGTAAGGAGGAGGCTTGGGGCGAGCATAAATGCTAGAGGTGCCACAGTCCAACTGATAAAAGCTGTTGTTGGGACTGCAATATATAGGAAAATATGTTAAAAAGGGGTTTTTTTAGATAGTAAATAATAATAGCTCACCTCTGAGACCGCATACTAATATTATCCAGAAGGAAATTAGGATCTTTCAGGCTCTTCAAGGTGGTTATGGGTTGATTGGATTTGCTATCCGAGCACTGGACCATCTGAACCGTCGAGGACATGGGATAATCCAAGTTTGAAGAGCTAAAAAAAAACACGCAAATTTAACAAGAAAATTCCCCATAATTTATGTAAAGTAAAAACTCAATAAATAACTTGGAAAATCACCTCTCAGAACCATCATCCGAATCAGAATCGCCTGACGCGCTGGGCGCACAGGACTCTTCGCAGATGTGGAAAATGTTGGCAAAGAAAAACTCAGAATGCGGATCGGAACTGAAGAGCAAAAAGAACAAAAAATAGGTAAGAAATTTATAAAAAAATATAAATTATAACCCACTAATCTCGGGACTTTTCCCACTCACAACTTTTCGTGCTGAAAGCACAACACCGCCGACAGCATTCCTATTAAGATGGCAAAGATCATGCCTGGAATGGCAAAGGCAAAGGCAAACTCATCGATGTAATTCCGCACGGGCACATCCTCCCTTGAGATTCCCATCCAGCGATCCTGCTGCTCCTGTCTCGGCTGCTCCTCCGCCGCCTGCTGCTCATTCTGCTTGCCGCTGTGGTAGAGGATCTCCGTGGGCGATTCCACGCCCACCATTCGAAAGGCACACCAGTCCAGCTTGAAGCCCACATTCTCAAAGATTTTCTGGACGGAGGTGCGCTTGTAGGTGCAGGATGGAAGCTTATACAGAGGACGCACTTCCTCCTGGAGCTCCTTTAGACGGGGTGAGAACTGGGCAAAGCTGCCTACATGAACAATGACTCTGAAAGAAAGTAAAATATTAATTAACTTATTTAATTATAATATTGTTTCCACACTCACCCCTCTCGTTGCTGCGGACGCAGAGGCAATCGTCCTCCCATATTCACAGCCGATTCCATAAAGACCACACTCAAGTCCTCTTTGCTATTTGGCCACAGATCCTTTCGGAATATATTGCGCAGATTCTCCACCCGCCCAGGATCCATCAGATGCACCCAGTTCAAGTTGTCAATCTTCATCTGGACGACATTTGGTGTGGGAAACTTGTGGGCCACAAACATTGCCAAAACAATGCGACGAGTTTCGTAATTCTGGCGATTTAGGGCCACCACATCCAAGCTGATATCCTTGCCAGCCGCTGATTCCGGCGGTGTGCCGTAGAGGAACCCGGCATGGTACTCGTGGCTATACATATATCGCATCCAACTGGGCAGATCGGGATAGTTCATCAGCGAGGGACGATAGCGAAACTGTTCGCTGATGACCTGGTGTGTCCAATTGAAGAGCTGCGGTTCGATTTTGTATGTGAAGAGCTCCCCCACACTGGCCTGCAGTTTAGTGCCCGCCGCCTCCTGGCTCCACATTAAGGCCAAGATGGGCAATATAAAGCTTAAACGATTCATTTTAATTTAAATTTCCTGCCTTCGATTCACAAGCACATTTTTAATTGACAATAAACAAGTACTAAATCCGCCCAGAAAGCCACGAAAAATTCCGATGGTGTGTATCCAATTGAGAGAGGTAGGGAGATGTGAGATTTTGAGATGTTTTCCCCCAAAAAATATTTTGTTTTTATTTAAGAAAGAGAGCGCCTGCGCATTGGGGTTCCATAATAAAAAACACCTGTGAATAAGGTCAGTTTTGGGTTTAATAATGAACAAGTAATTTATAGAATTCGGTATTAAACCTAACTTTCATTTATAAAAATGATTATTAAAAAGGTTAATAAGTAATTATCAAGTTCAAATTAAAATTGCAAAATAACGTTTTATTTTGCTAGTATATCGATAGCTAAATAATCGATAATTTCTTAAACCATAAACTGACTCCCATCGCTAGTTGAGTGACAACCCTAATCAGCTGCCGCCTGGCAAATTTCGGGCTAAAATTCTTGGAAACCAATACGTGGCTACCGCCGTATCTCGCACAAATTGGAAGAAGGAATGTCTGCTGACGACAGGTAGCAGCAGCAGCAGCAGATGCACCTGTTTAATTAAGCGGCCACCCCCTTAAAAAACAAGCCAGACGATGTTTCCCTGTCTGTGCCAGCTATGTTTCTATCTGCTCTCCGCGATTGCAGTTGCGGTTCTGCTGGTAAGTTCTCCTTGGTAAACACGCCTAAATCACTATCTAATTATTGATAACCGGACTATACACAGGTTGTGGCGTTGGTTTTGTACAAAACCAAGCCCTATCCCAACATCAAAAGGCACAAGGATGAAGAGACATTCCTAGATCCGCGGAGCATCAAGACAGTCACATTTCCCAGCCTTGAGGAGTCGCCCAGTTTGGAGCTCAGTGTCATTGTGCCAGCTTACAATGAGGAGCTGCGATGTAGGTGTTGCCTTTTATGGTTAAAGTTTTCATTTATCGGTTTTTTTCTGATCAATCATACACAGTCAAGCCTCGATTTATAATGATTTAAAAGGAAGTTTGCCTGTAATTTCCATGAGTAATCCATCACATGATTCATATTATTTCCAGTGCCTGCCATGTTGGACGAGTGCCTGGCCTTTCTCGAACAGAAATCCGCAGGAAATCCCAGTTTCACCTACGAAGTGATCGTGGTGAGCGATGGCAGTCAGGATGCCACCGTCTCCGTGGCTTTGCGTTACTCCAAAAAGCATGGTGCTGAGAAGGTTCGTGTCCTCGAACTCATCGAGAATCGCGGTAAAGGCGGTGCTGTTCGCATGGGCGTCCTGAGTGCCCGCGGGCGTCATCTCCTATTCGCCGATGCGGATGGAGCTACCAAGTTCCCAGACTACGATAAGCTGGAGGAGGCGTTAAAGCAACTGGCGCCGGAGTGGCAAGAGGATGGCATTGCCATTGGATCGAGAGCGCATCTGGAGAATGATGCGATTGCCACGAGGAGTTTCTTTAGGTATTTATCATTATCTTAAAGCCGTATTGGGAGTATAGCTAATTTCCTCTTATATTCACAGAACCATCTTAATGCATGGCTTCCATTTCCTGGTCTGGCTCTTCGCCGTCCGCTCCATCCGCGATACCCAGTGTGGCTTCAAGCTGTTTACCCGCTCAACGGCCAGGAAACTCTTCACCAGTCTCCATGTGGAACGCTGGGCCTTTGATGTGGAGCTCCTGTTCCTCGCCGAGCGCTTGAAGGTGCCCATGTCGGAGGTTGCCGTCCGCTGGACGGAGATTGATGGCTCGAAATTGACGCCCTTCTGGTCCTGGCTGCAAATGGGCACCGATTTGGGCATGATTTGGCTGCGGTATTTGGTTGGCGCTTGGAGGATAGCCGCCATCCAGAAGAAGGAGAACTGATGGGGTGATGAGAGGTACATATCTCATTTCCCGTTTCCGACAAGCATTTTTTTGCATTACCAAAACTCTAAAATGAACTCTGAATACTATTTTTGTGTAGGCCTTAAAAAGTGTAGTTAAGTACGCAGTATTTGTTCTAATAAAGTAAAAGAAAGTAAATTAAATTGCACATTAGCTTGTTATTAAAGTCTTCTTTAAATTATTATTATTTTATAGACTAAATTCTTTAACAATAATAGTAGCAAGCTTGCAAACTAATTTTGATTAATTTTTGAATTTAGTGGCACTCTGGATTTTTTAGTCTTAAATCTCCGCTGTTTGAGATTTTTTAGGGGAATGGGCACATTTTTATGTGGCAACACTTCGTAAAGCCCACATTTAATCTGGCAACACTGGACACACTGGCTGCGGCGGCGCGTTTTGTTCGGTTCTCCTAATTCCTTACAACTTAATAATAAAGTTAATTATAATTGGCCAAACGCCGACAGCAGCCGCCATAGCTGCCACTTGAACAAACAAGAGAAAAGTGCTTCCTTTACGTCGTAAAGCCGTGAGAGTGCAACTGGGAGAAAAGTTCCAGGAATTCCTGCGCCTGTTGCTCTGTTGTGTGCGCGGGTGTCTCGGTGTGCGTATTGGTGTGCGCTCAGCTGTGCTGCCGCGCGGCGGTATATTGTTTATAAAGTGTTTATTTTTTTCGCAGTTTGCAAATGCTGAACAAGCCGGGCGGTTGATTTTTTATATTTGCCTCTTCGCGTCGTCTTCGTCGTCACCGTCGCCGCGCAAACGAAAGTGATTAGTTACTATATAGTCCCGCTATTCTCCAATTCTCCAATTTGGGGCTTGTTGTTAGCAAAGTGCGGTCTCCATCGTTGCGGTTGTTGTTGTAATGCGGTCGGGTCATTGCTTGAAATTGCTTAATCAACGGCACTTGTGGTAAGCGCGAACTGGCACAGTTATCAATTTGATTCCCTTTTATTTTATTCTCTCCCTCTCTCTTTGGTCGCTTGTTGCGCTATCGAATTTCGCCGTTTGTTCTTTGTTTTATCAGCATTTATTTATTGCCTTGCAAGCTGCGCTTGAAAAACTATTGAAATTTATCGCTTTGTGTGAGCTGATAAGAAAGAGAGGGGACATTGAAAAGAGGGGGAGTTGGAACATAGGGAGAGTGGAAAATAGAGCAAAGCAGAGAGTTTTTAATTATTGGTTTATAATTAATTTTACTCGATTTTTGGCGATATTTTTAAAATTATTAGTACACATAATTAAAACTAAAACCAAAGACGTAATTTTATGAGGCATAAGCTAGATTTTTAATGCAGCTGATAAGAACACGGAAATCCAATTTGTTTCTAATCAGAATGCAGTGCGTTTACATGTGGAATTTCAATTGTAACTCTCAGATAATATTTTTGTTTTTATAAAAATAAAGAAATAAATGTAAAATTGCTTAAATATCGAAATTAAATCATTTAAAAATACATTATTTAATAAATAAACAAATAGAACTGACAAAGAACCAACCAAACGCTTTCCAATTGTCTCGAAATTCTTGCTAAGGTCACAGATTCTCTCTCCCTGTTCTCTCCCTCCCACTCTTCTTAGCACCGCGAATCGCGACTAGAAAAAAGCTGCGACAATAAACAAAAAATTAAATGGCAAAGAAGAATACAAACTAAGCGCGACCGAAGACCATTTGCGTGGCGAAATTCAAAGTCAAAAACGAGTTGCCAGGCCACGCCCGCTATATGTGCATAAGTATATATCCGTATATATATTGGTACAAGTGTGTGCCCGCTCCTCCGAAAAGATTTATGTACACATTGCGCCTTCTGCCTTTTTTCGCCATCCTTTCCTCCTTTTTTCCAAGCCTCTGGTTGCCTCGGTCCGTGTTTATTTTATTACTTATGGCCATGCGCAGGGAGCTCGTCGAGATTCTCAACTCTCCGCCTCTCTTTTGTGGCGGCTCTGCTTGATTAAAGAGGGCGGGAGGAGGTGGTGGTGGGCAGGCAGTTGTTGTAGTTGTCGCCTTTGTTTTGTTCTTGTTTCGTTTATTTCCATGCGGGACAGACGTGTCAGTGCATGTTCAGGATCAGGAGTGGAGTTAGGGATCAGCAGGCAAATAAATAAATTTTTATAAATAAAATATTTCTTAAATATTAATCGGTAAATTTTTAATTGTGTAAATCCATAATATTTTATTGATAAATGGTGATTTTATGAGCTCGTAAAAACCAAACAATAAATAAAATTTTCAGGTTATATTTTTATAACCCAGTATAAAATTTATTTAAGCCCTAAAATGTCCCGCATTTCGCTCCTGTGTAGTTTTGCCGCCTCTTGTTAGCTTTCTGTGAAGTGTGATAATTCCTGCGCCTTGTAGTTGTCTTTTCGCTTCGCTTACGTTGTGTGTTCGCTACAAGAAAAGGAAGAAGAGCCGGAGAAGGAAGAAGAACCAGAAAGGGAAACGGAATATCCCGCTTTGGAGGCTAATCCTTTAATCCGCTCTGTGCGCTGCAGCGACTTCAAGGTCAGCGAGTGATCACTGTATATAGTATACTTAAACGTCTCCTGTCTAGTCCGAGGGGGCTAATTAATTGTCCGTTTAATCGTTCGATTTGCTGCAAGACTCGTCTGTCCACTCTTCTTGCTCTCCAGACTAGTCTCTGTCTCTAGTCTCTATATGTCGCTGTATATGTGTATCTGATGGATGTCAGCCGCAACGCCCACGGCAATTAGTCAGCCAGGTAACTCCCGGTGATCCAATGCTCCAATGGCTGAATGGCTTTAATCTTTCAAAGGTTCATTGGCTCGAGGGCGCTCCAAAAGATTCGCACGCCCACGCCCCCTACCGAAAACTGATTTATGACCTTGTCTTCGGCGTGTGTTGTAACCAATTTCTTTTGCTTTTTGTTGTTGTATGTTTGTGCTTCTAATTTTAACCCATCACTTGTGACGCATTGGAAAAATGGCTCATAAAATTATTTCGAATCACTTTTCGCAGTATTTGCTGAAGAGTTTATTTTAAATGGTTGATATACACCAAAGATTTTTTTTTATTCTTAGGGCTATAAAAAATA
>JAEIIL010011847.1:0-24013 GCA_018905715.1 Drosophila lini | reverse complement strand
ACTATAATAAAACTTAAAACTAGTGGGAGTTCTTATTCAAAAAGGAAACCAATCCCACATATATTTATTCAGAACTTATAAATAAACGCCATTTTGTATAGAAAACTTTGAGTAAAGGCTGTTGTCTTCAGATATTCTTTTTTTTAGCCATCCTTTGTATCTTGTAAACTTATTTGTTTAAGTTAAATCAAAAAGTATTGAAAATTGCTCGACGCTGTAACTTATATTCGGCTTTTGTTCCAAGTGCACCTCGACCAACGGGTGATTTCCCATAATTTTCCAGTTTATTGGAATTTGCTTGCAACCAACAGTTAGTCGTTCCTCAAATTTGGTGTTATACAGATATACATACATGAAGCTTTGTGCGACGTCCACAAGCAATCCTGTACATATCAAGTGTGTATTCAAATATCTGTTCAGAAATAAAATTTTCTATCACAAGAGTTTCGCAGATCTTCAAAGAAATCAAAGTATCCAAAACATAAACTTCATTTGTTGAACATTCTTTTAAATATAATTCCTTAATGGCTTTCAAGTTTCCGTATCTTCTATTAAAAAGTAACCAGTTGTTCAACACTTTTACAGATTGAATTCGGGCATTGAGGTTGTCCATTATGAACATAAAATTGGTCATGTCATCATTGAACTCTACAGATTTTATGCTTTTCTCAGCGACTTCTGTAATGACGTCTTTAATAAAACGATCATCAGGATTGGCTCATAAAATAACATGCATTAGATGCGCTAAATTCTTAAGATCTTTAATAAACCACTGCATTTCCCATTCGTTGCACTTTAGTACTTCGAGGAATTGTAATCTATCGAAAGGTAGGTCCATTTCCTGGTGGATCTTCTTGTTAAATATTCCCAGCTTAAGAGTCGTCAGCTTGCACGTCTCCAGGATGCGAACCAAGTTGCTCGTTTGGAACGAATCACAGTAGGTCAATGTAAGGCTCTCCAGCTGCATAAAGTTTTCAAAGTGTTTGCCAGTGAAGACTCCAATTGGAGTAAAGCTTCTTAGATTGGGGAAGGTTTTAATAGCTTTGAGCACACAAAAGTTTTTATGATTAGGAAAATGCGATCCCAGGGTAAGGTCATGGAGATTTGGGAAAACGTAATCAGTGAGCATATTAAATATATGGCAATATGGCAAAATCAGGACCTCAATGGTCTGCTGATTGCTTCCCAGGAAAAAGCGACGATCGTCTTCCCGTAAAGGTAATTTGATCGATGCGAAATTAATGTTTTTGCACTGGGATCGCCATACATGGGGCATTATCCCCAGGAACCGTATGTGTACGCGCGTCAAATTCGATTGAGTCTGCAGACTTAGTTGCTTGAGAATATGGATCAGGACATCGTCTGGCAAGGAGACCAAAGGCGATTGAGCAAGCTGGAAGTATATTATTTTAATGTAAAATCAAAGTTAGTGTTATCCGAAACAGCGAAAATGTTTCTTGTGTTAATAAACTTGAACTAGAAAATAAATCGACTGATTAAATAAAATAATTATAATTTTGACTAGCTTTAACAGGTGACTATCGACATATGTACAAACATTCATAGATTTTACATACATACATATATGCACTTATATTCTTTTCTCTTAGTCTCGCTTTATTATTTGCCCAAAAATTTGCCTAATTAACTTGCTAACTCGCTAACCTAGCTTAGAGGTTTTGGGAAAACGTATGCACTTACACATGACTGTAGGGACATAATTCTATTTTTCTCAAAATGTTGTTAACATTTTTTTGTTTATACCGCAGTTTGATTTCCTTTGCTAGTGTGACCAGCTGCTGTGAAATCGAAAATCCGTTCATCGATTGCACAAAAAACGATATATCGATATGTTGTCTTCAAATACCTCCAGCCTCCAGCCCTGATGTGCAACAAGTTGAACAATTGCCGCATCGTTTTTTATATCACCAACGCGAACACATAACTAACGGTGCCGGAGCAAGGTTCATTTGAACACTATTATTAAGCGAAAAGTGAACGATCTGAAGATAGACAACGAATTATGTCGGCAACGAGATTCCTGAGTGCTGTTGGCCAACTTTCGCGACAGCAACTGCTGCAGAATAGGTGCACTAGAGGTAGGTACTATTCGGGATTTTACAGAATTTAAGGGAACGGCAGTCCGGAATCCGGGCGAGAATCGTGGAGCTTGTCCCCCAGATAGTGGCTTTCTCTTGCGGTACCTTGTCTGGGCTCTCATCGATTCTTCCTCGCCGACGCCGCATAACTGGACTTTGCACTTTGTACTCTCTCTTGACGTCGTCGCTGGTCTGCTGTCTCTGTCGCGCTGCCTTTCTGCTTTCCAAGTTTTTTTTTTTGTCGATTTCCACTTGTAGAGCGATAATAAACTATATTTGAACCCTTCACAGCTCTGCCCGTCTCGACCCGCCGTCTCATGTCCACGAATCCCGCTCCGGCAGCCGCAGCTGCCGCTGCCAACAAGCATCTGCACACCAAAGTGGTCAACGGCGTCCTGGTCATCCGCATCGATTCGCCCAATGCCAAGGTCAACTCGCTGGGCTCTGAGGTGAGCGACGAGTTCGAGCGCGTGATCAAGGATCTGGAGACGAACAGTGCCGTCAATTCGGCGGTGCTGATCTCGGGCAAGCCGGGATGCTTTGTCGCCGGAGCCGATATTGGCATGCTGGAAGCCTGCCAGACGGCGGAGGAGGCCACACTGATCTCGCACGGCGCCCAACTTATGTTCGATCGGATGGAGCGCAGCCGTAAGCCCATTGTGGCCGCTATCAGTGGCGTGTGCCTGGGCGGAGGACTGGAACTGGCGCTGGCCTGCCATTACCGCATTGCCACCAAGGATAGCAAGACCAAGCTGGGTCTGCCCGAGGTCATGCTGGGTCTCCTGCCCGGCGGCGGTGGCACTGTCCGTCTGCCCAAGCTCACCTCTGTGCCGACGGCCTTGGATTTGGGCCTGACCGGCAAGCAGGTGCGCGCTGATCGCGCCAAGCGTCTGGGCATCGTTGATCTGCTGGTGGATCCCCTCGGCCCGGGACTGCAGCCCGCAGATCAGAACACCATTGAATACCTCGAGAAGACGGCCATTCAGGTGGCCAAGGATCTGGCCAGTGGCAAAATTCGCGTAAGAAACTAATTATGATTTTAAATTTGATAGAAATTCATTCTTTATAATAGTTTAAACCTTTGATCCCAGCAGATAATATATTTGTTCTTATCTCATTCCTTCTACAGGTGAACCGCGAAAAGAGCGGTTTGGTCAACAAGATCCAGTCTTTTGTCATGGATACGGACTTTGTAAAGAACAAGATCTTCGAGACTGCCAAGAAGCAGGTGCTCAAGGCCTCCAATGGACTCTATCCCGCTCCCCTTAAGGTTAGTTTCTAAGCAAACACTTTTTTTTATAGCTTTTTGTTAACCTTGAATTCCCAACAGATCCTTGATGTGGTCCGTGCTGGCGTGGATAAGGGTTCGGATGCGGGCTACGAGGCAGAGCGCAAGGGTTTCGGAGAGCTTTCGGCCACGCCCGAGTCCAAGGGTCTGATTTCACTGTTCCGTGGTCAGACCGAGTGCAAGAAGAACCGCTTTGGCAAGCCCCAGCGTCAGGTTAAGACTGTGGGTGTACTGGGTGCTGGCCTCATGGGCGCTGGTATCGTTCAAGTGTCGGTGGACAAGGGCTATCAGGTGGTGATGAAGGATGCCACCGATGCGGGACTGGCTCGCGGAATAGGTCAGGTGCAGAAGGGTCTGGAGACGGCCGTCAAGCGCAAAAGGATCAGCGGATTGGAGCGCGACCAAACTCTGGCTAACCTACGACCCACCCTGGATTACGGCGACTTCAAGAACGCAGACATCATCATTGAGGCTGTGTTCGAGGACATTAACGTGAAGCACCGTGTGATCAAGGAGCTGGAGGCTGTTGTCCCGGAGCACTGTGTCATTGCCACCAATACCAGTGCCATTCCCATCACCAAAATCGCAGCGGGTAGCTCCCGACCCGATAAGGTTGTTGGCATGCACTATTTCTCACCCGTGGACAAGATGCAACTGCTGGAGATCATTACGCATCCGGGCACATCCAAGGACACCGTGGCCCAGGCTGTGGCTGTGGGTCTTAAGCAGGGCAAGGTAGTCATCACCGTGGGCGATGGTCCCGGCTTTTACACCACCCGCATCCTCGCCAGCATGCTGTCTGAGGCGATAAGGTTGGTTACTCAATACTCCCTCAATCCTTAGGGCCTTAATAAAATGTCTCGTCCTTTCAGACTGCTGCAGGAGGGCGTGGACCCCAAGGATCTGGACCAGTTCACCAAGAAGTTTGGATTCCCCGTGGGTGCTGCCACTCTTGCCGATGAGGTCGGCATTGATGTGGGGTCGCACATTGCCGCTGATTTGGCAAAGGCATTCGGCGAGCGCTTGAGCGGCGGAAATCTACAGGTGATGAACGACCTGGTGTTGGCCGGTTTCTTGGGACGCAAGTCTGGAAAAGGCATCTTCCTGTATGATGGCCAGACACGAGGCAGCCGTCCGGTGAACAATGATGCCTTGGAGATCGTCAAGCAGAAGTACTCCCTGGTTTCCAAGGGTGCCAACACGCCCGAGGATCTGACCCTGCGCTTGGTGTCGCGTTTCGTCAACGAGGCAGTGCTGTGTCTGGAGGAGAAGATCCTAGACAGTCCGCTGGAGGGCGATGTGGGCGCTGTCTTCGGCCTGGGCTTCCCGCCATTCTCCGGCGGCCCCTTCCGCTGGGTCGATCAGTACGGAGCCGGCAAGCTGGTCAGCAAGATGCAGTCCTACGCCGAGCTGTACGGAGCCCCCTTCAAGCCGTCACAAACCCTGCTCGACATGGCCAAGGACCCGACGAAGAAGTTTTACCCCAAGTCTGGATCCTCGAAATTGTAGATCCGATCCAGCCAACGAAATTTAGCTTTTAGTGCGTAGACAGGAACGGGCCATTCGTTTCTGTGCATTTCTCTCAGCGGGGAGAGCTAGCCTAGACGGGGCATGGCCCCTGCGAAAGACCCTACATGCATATGATAAAGTTGTCGCGATTTTAAATTAAAGTTTACCGAGTAATTTTCCAAACTCTCTTGTTTGTTTATTATTTGACACAGCAGTTTGACTTTCTTCATTCTTTCCCTTTTACATCTTATTCTTTGATTTTACTTGGAACAGCTTTGTACATCGATTCTATAGTTTAGACATGTATATACAGATTTCTTAATGATAGATTATTATGCTCTAGGCGAACTTGGCAAGTGGAACGAAGGAGAACTAATTTCTGCATTCAATAAATTTGTAAATAATTTTATTTGCAGATTTACTGTATGCACAATTAGGTTCTGGGTTCTTTTCTCTCGGTTCAAGTTCCTTCTGAGCTTAATGGCTTATAAGGACTGATCAGGTTAGCACTTCCTCAAAATTTATTTGATTTAAACTTTCAATCTAAACTTTAACTTGAAGTACATTTTAGATAGAGTTTAAGGTCTTGAGAAAGTATCAAAATTATCTTCAATTATTATTTTTAAATATTTAAATATAGAAATAATAAATCAAATTGAAATTTCGGAAATGGAAACCCTAGCAACCCTACTTACGCATCCTATTGAGCGCACACAACACTTGGACAGTGAGCGGACTGGAGTTGGCCTAGAGGCACCAGCATTAGTTCCATCTTATCCCAGCTCCAGTGCCACCTTAAGCAGCTAGCTAACTTATCATATTTCTAGTTAAGGATTAGTGACTTGCCGCTCCTTCTCCCCACTCCCCCTTCACTGCTTTCGCCACTCGCGACCGGTGCTGCGTCTCGACTGCCTTACGGAGGATACCCCGTTGCTGCCGCTGCCGTTGACGTTGACCCCTCCTCCGTTACATCGCTCCGAAGCTGGGGGATACCGCGTTACCACATCATCGATCAGCTCGAGGATGCCAATCTTGAACTTGCGACGCTGCTGGGGAGTCAGAGCCGCCAGGTCGGGTAGAATGCTGCGAAAGAACTCCATGTCGGCCATCTCCGAGACTGTCAGTCCGCCATAGAAGCTGCCACCGTTCGTCATTGTACTGGTGGCCTCGCACTCCGTCTTTATCCTCTTGGCACTCGATGGCTCGAAGGACGACTGACGGTGTTCCATACCCATGGCCATGGGATTAGGAAGCATGTGCGGGTGATAGTGCAGGGGCGGGGGCGTGCCACGAACCTCATCATTGTACATAAGCTGCGACCCGGTCTCGGCCAACTGCACGTCCGGAATGAAGTTCTGCATGCTGTCCGCACTGGCCGTATCACTCCTGGCCGGCGATCTTCCTCCGGCTCCTCCCGTCACCTGGGCAATGCTGATCGTGGACGTGGTCGGCGCATGCTTTATGCCAAGGGCATTGGCCACCGCTGGATCAAAGGCGTCGATGGTCTCCTCGTCATCCCCATTCTCCGATATCGAGTGCTTCATCTCAAGCACCTGTTCCTCCTTTAATTCCAACACCTCCCCTGTGCTGATGTTGTTATTGTTGTTATTATTATGATTGATGTTGGTGGGGGAGCAGTAGATGCTCTCATCGTGGCCATGGATGGCCGGGTGGAGCAGATGCTGCGGATGGCCGTGCAGGTGCTGCTGGGACAACTGGTACAGCGCCGCCAGGCTAGTGTTTCCCTCCAGGGAGTTGCGGGTGGACTTGAGGAAGGGCAGCAAAAAGGCCATGTGCTCGGTCAGATAGTAGGGTTTGTGCTGCGGCTCTGCTCCCGACTGCTGCTTGATGTAGCGGGAGAGGCAGGCGCGCAGGTTGCGCCATCGCTCCTTGCAGTGGATTACTATTAGAGAATTCGATTTCTTTATTTTTAACAGGTTTAAGTCGGAGAAATCTAATTAACACTTACCACTTTCTCTGGTTTCCTTGGATATCAGCACCCAGGCCTTTTCTTGGTTGTCCCTGTAAAAAAAGATTAAGTTTAGTAGACCTAGAAAAATCTCGGAGGGATTTCCCACTCACCTGTTGCGGTACTCTGGCACCTTCTTGTCGTAGATACATTTATGGTTGCGCACCAGGTTGACAAAGCGAATGTTAAAGTCCTCGTCCGCCTGCATCACGCGATTTGTGGAACCGATAGAGACCCCGGATCCCGATCCAGTAGGACTGTGGTGGGTGTAGGTGGTGCTGGCGGCAGTGGCTCGCTCTTCGTTGTCGTGGTGGGCGGTGTTGCTATTCGTATTGCTACTGCTGTGCGTTGAGGTTGTCATATTCGATGGCGATTTTCTAGGTTCTATTTCGCAGCCTGTAAAGAAAGAGGAAATGGCTTTTGAGTGCTACTTATTTATTGTTATTATTAATTATTAACTTAAATAAATAATTAATAAGATCAAGTATTCGCGTACTCGTGGTCGCCGAGGAAAATTCACTTGCAGTTACAGGACCAACAGATATATGTCGTGCGTTACCTTTATCTGCTTTCTGTGCTCGTCTTCGTAATGCCGCATAATTAGCACTACGCGTGCGCCTACCTATATTTGATCGCCTAGGTTGTGGCATTTCTCTTCATATAAAAAGGAAACATTAGAAAAGTACACGCACACACCTATTAAAAATTTTAGACTCACCATTTAATATGAATGCACTTAACAATATTTTTAGAAAACTATAAACACAAAGCAATAATTATGAATGACACATGACACTGATAGCAAAGGCAACATTACGAAATGTCATTTATTAAAATCATGTATTACGAAATATGTAATTGGTGAAGAACCGCTCGACCAATTTTGAGCAAGTTTCACAGAAACAATCTACTAAGTAGTCCAAACAAAGCCTAAGCATTTAGTTTGGTTAGATGAGCCCTTTCTTGAGTTATAAAATTACAAAAAATGTCATTGATTTTTATTAGTATTTATTATTATTATTTTAATTAATGTATTATCATTTTTTATATTATAGATTTATGTGATTATTAAAATATTTAAAAACCGCCTTATTCAAGCTCTTTTCTTTCATAACCTTTTTACTGCATACTTTTAGTTCATATTTCAAAATGGTTTCAAATCATTTCCTGTTTCTTCTTGGAAGTCTCAGCCAAAGGGTACTATTATAAACAGTTTTTATTATTATTTTAGCTAAAGACTTCATTTCAAGAAATTCGCAATTATTAAGTTGCAGTTTGCTCACCTCGAACCAATCACCCACCCCCCCCTATTCCCATATTTGATTTGTAGACTCTCCTATCCCTTTTCCTATTTATTTACGGGGCTGACAAACAAAGAGAATTCTCAGCGACTCTTTTTTCAGCTTTTTCGCTTTTTGTTCTGGGTTTTATTTATTTTATTTTTTGTTCGTTCGGTTTTCTTTTCGTTTTCTCGTGCCCGTGTCACTTGTTAGTGTTGGTTTCTGTTTCTGTTTCGGTTTTTATTCTGTGCTGTTTCTGTTGCTGTCTCAGCAGGCGGCGACGGGCGATAGAGCTTTTTCATCATACATATATATTTTGTGAAACTTAATAAAACATTGCGGCCGACTTTGTTGTAGTTGCTTGCCATTATTATTTCGGTTTCAGTACAGTTTTGCGAGCTGGAAAGCGGCGACATTGCGACGTTGTGAGTTGATGTTGACAACGACGACGACGCAGCAACTTTGTTTACTTTTCATATTATTATAGCTACAGCAACAACAACAACAGCTGGCAATGGCGGCCATAAAAATAACAGGCAATTTGGATGTTTGTGTGCTGTTTGCTGTAGTTTTTTAAGTTCTTTCCGCTTTCTGTTGCTGCTGGTGTTGTTTTTAATCGACCAGGCTGAAAGCTGATAACAGCAACAACAGTGTAGCAGCAACGAAAAACATGTTAAGTAAATGCACCGCAACAGTTTCAGCGAATGTGAGTGTCTGCAAGTACTCACTCAGTCACTCACTACGCTTAAACTCACCCAAAATGAATGGCTCTCGCACCTGCGACTACCTGTTTTGATTCTAATCAGCCCACTCACATGTCCACTCTCTCGAAACTCGGCTTATCCCCGCTCCTCACCATGCTCTTCCACTCGACTTCGATTTCGGGCCTCTCTTGAATCTCCACAAAAAGTTTTCCCGCCACTTTCAGCACCTTGCGCTGAGCCCACCAGTTTGGCACGGCGAAAAACGTGCGCACAGTGGGACAAAAGTGGGAGAAAATGGAACTGTAGAGAAGACGTTTGAAAACATCGATGTTTTCTGACATCGATGTTTACCAACACCGAAGTTTCCGATATTTTTAAGTGAAAACATCGATTCATCGCGATGCATCGAACAAAAATGTAAAACAGAATAACAAAAATTGATTTAAGGTTAATAAAAGTTAAGGAACTTAGTTAATGAGATGCTTGTGTACTGATGTGAAAGTATAAATACTAAAAGTGATTGTGATTGATTTAAGGCGAATCGTTTAATCTTTATCAGATTTAATCAGAATTTTTATGGAAAGCTGATTAGAAACGTAAACAAGCTGGCTAGATTGGCAACGTTTTGAGGAGTCCAAACACCCTACACAATACATAAATAGCTGTCAGAGAAGTCCTTATTGATTAAAAACAATTAAATATTTTTATTTTTTTCATTTTGTAACCACTACTTTATTTAATTAAACAGGGATTTCCCACTGGGACATTGTTATTTATTTTTTTCTACAGTTTTAGCCCACGGTGCGCTCTCAGAATTGTTGTGTTGTTTCTGCCCGTCATCATTATTAGCAACGAACATCATTATCATTATCGCGGCGAACGTTGTGCGCGTGTTTTGGTTCTGCCCGTTGTTGTTTTTGTTAATGTTTCGTTGGATTGCTTTGTACAAAATGGGCGGGGAAAGCAAACAGCAGGGAAAACAGCAGAAAAAAACTAAACCTGGCTATAGCAATATTTATTGTATTACGTCTATTTAACATAAACATATCAGCATGAGCGTTTCGCCTGTGTGTTTTTGTACTTATACTTCGAGAGATGTTCATGTTTATATATTAACAACGGGGCACAAAAAAAAAAATCAAAAAACAAAAACAATTCAAATAAAAAAAGTACAGCAACGTACAAAAACAAGAAGGCAGCCGCCGAAACACACAGAAACACAGCACAAAACACAAAACCCAACCGAAAACACAAAAACAAAAAACAGAAAAAAGAAAGAATTTATTTCTAAAGCTAACAAAACAGACAGAAAACTTGCAGAAATCCCCGGCGCTCGCTCTGCGCTCCCCCCGCGATCCTACCACCTTCTCTACATATTGTATATTTGCTCCATGGCCCAATGACAGCAACAACAAAAGCAATAACTTTGTTAGATAGAACAACAGCAACAATAGACACACATACACACACAGGGCAACAATATGGCATATAGAATTTTTCTAGCTGGCGATTTGAACGCTGTTGGTGCTTATCGCTGGGTATTATTTTGTTGCTGTTTTAGAACAGTTAGTGCGATGTTGTTTAAAAAGATTGAATCACTATGCAGGAGTATTGTTTTGTTATTTAAAGATGGGTTACCTTTGTCAGCGACGATTGCAGGGCCGTCTGTGACTGCAGCAGGAGTTTTGAGAGCTCCTGTCGTTTTTGAAAAGCGATTTCAAAATGCCACCAACTCCAAATTCCAATTTTGGTGTTATAAAACTCGTATTCCTTGCTCGAGTATAGTTTTTACAGAAGGTTTTTAGATGTTTTAAAACTCTGGCGGTTTTAACTAGGCAATTTCGAAACTCCTGTTATGGCATATCTTGTGTTTCACGAGGTTTTTTAAACGCGTATTCCTTGTTCTGGGGCGATTTGACGACTGCAACTGCAACTCCTTGCTGGCAGGCGATTTCAAAACACCAAGACTGGCAGCCAGCTTGTTTTTAGAGCGATTTCAAAACGCGACACACTGCGGCACAGCAAAAAAACGGCGCCAAAAATTATTTTTACTGCCGCGACTGCAATGACAACGACACTAACAACAACAACAACTTGAGCGACTGACGTAACGTACAAAAATGTTGATTCCGCCTGAGTGTTGCGTGGTGTCGGTTGGCGGTGTGCGCTGTGCTCGGGGCTCGGGAATCGGCGGCGGACTGTTAGATTGTGTTGGCCAGTTGTTGCGATGTCGTATGTCTCGCGTTCCAAGCGACCGAGGCGACTAAACACACACAGATACTGGGATACAGATACAGCTGCAGAGAGAGGCGAGAGCTGAAAGTATCTATCGGCTACGTAGAACGCTGAGGCAACAACAAGGCGACACACGAGCGAGCGAACGGCGAGCAAACAGAGAACAACAAGCCCCGCTCTCTCTCTGGCACACAGATACAACTCACTCACACAGCTGGCCGCCTTTTGTTGCTCCGAACGAACAACAAATAATACAAACAATACGAGGGCCAGAGCAACGGCAACTGCGCGGTACAAAATGCAAAGAAACAGATGCGAGACAGTGGAACCAGCCAGGGTAGTGGAGGAAGCACACAGCACAGGCAAACAATTTTTGTAGTTTTCATGTTGCACTGTGAAACGCGGAGAGTTTTCCCTAAAAGTCACCCTGACAAAGGATCGCAGTTAGAGAGCGATCGGTTCCAGGACCGATTCAATTTTAAATAATAAAGTATTCCATAATTTACCAAAGTCACCTAAAAATCTAGGAAGCTAATAACGTTATATGACGTTTAACAATTTTACTACTTTATCCATCTCTGGTTTAAACAATCCTTAATGATTTAATATTATTTATGATTATGTTTTGTCGTTTATATTTTGTCATATATAAAGGGCTCCGACACAAAATCCTGAATAACTAAATTGACCTATAAATATAAAATACGACATTTATATTAAAAACTCCTAAAATCTTGTATTTTTTTATTTGTTTTTGCATTTTCCTCATCTAAAGTAATGTCATAATAATGACAAGATTAAAAAATACCGCTTAAAACTACCTAAAGATATTGTCATAGTTTACACATTACATTTAATTATCTTCTCTTTCCTCTCTCCCTCTGTTGCTTACTCACCCTGTTGTAATCCACGAAAGGAAACCCCGAAGGTAAAGCAACATTGTATCAAAAATAATGTTTTCTACCTGGAAATTTACCTGCTCTGTAAAGCACTGTAACCACTGTGCATCTGCTTCCACTTTTTGCCAGCTCTAACTCTCAGCGAACATTGAAACAGCGACAGTTGCTTACTCAGCGCTGTACACACACACACAAACTCAAAAAAGTCGCAGCTGCCGCTCTCAGAATCAACAACCAAAGGCGAGTAAACAATAATCATTTGTTGTTGCAAAAAAAGCTCTGCTCTCTCTCAATTTGGCTTTGTTTGTTTTTGCTATTGTTGCCTTTCCAACATTTGTTTACGTTTTCTCTCTGCTAGGCGATGGTTTAAATTAGATAGGCAAGCTTTAGTGCGAATACGAGCATTTGAAAAAGTTTCTGGGGCTGTCCGACAGATGGAGATGGCTACTTCCGGTTAAAATATGGAACGATTTTTTTCTGAAAATCTTGGTATTGATTGAAATTAATTATTCAAAATATTTGTGTTTAATACTTGACTTAAATATTTAATTTTTTAAGAATATATTATAAAATGTTTGAGTTTTTAAACTTTAAGAAATTAGCAGTAATTTGTTTGTCCTAAAATATTTTATTGCATACTCTTAGGCACTTTGTAAAATGGTTTTAAATCAATATTATTAAAATCTGTCTAGCGATTCTGTTATGAAACAACTATAGCATTAAAATAATATATTACTCTTTATATCACAGACTTTTTACAATCATAATAATACCCTCCACAACAAGGGCATACATACCGTTTACAATATTTAATGTCTTGATTCCTTAAAAAATGCCTTCTAAACAACGTATCTTAACCGTTTTTGACACTTCGACGAGGGGTTAACGGTCATCCGAAATGAGATTATTCATACGCACGTTAGGAAAAGCTTCCCAAAGCTCAGAGCCTGCCCCAAAAATACGCTCACACTGCTCGAATCCTTCTGCCAGGACTCAAGCCGACTGTGAAACCGCTGCGCCTGACAGTTGTCCTCCGCCGCCGCCGCCACCCCCAGCTATTTCCAGCACTTTAATGATTTGTTTACAACTCTGTTGCCCTGCAATTTACCGCAAGCATACGGACCTGCTTTCAGCTTTCTGTTCACCCCCTTTTCCGCCTCCGGGAAAGCTCTCCTTGGTGGAATGAGGCACGAGAGGAGGCCAAAGGATTTCGTGTCGTGCGTGTGCTCAAAAATTCAATAAAAAGGAGGCTCGTTTCTGTTGTGGCCTACATGCTGCCATACACGAAGAGGACTCTTCGGCTCACGAGAGCCGAGCGCCAGCCGAGGAAAACTTGGTCACCGGGTGGGAAAATGGGTGGTCAGGAGCCATTAGCCAGAAGCAAGGAGCAAGAGAAGAGAGAGAGAGCGAGTGTATGACAGGCAGTGCAATCGGGTTCAGTTGCCACAGGACAGTCGAGGCGAGTGCTCGTCCTTGGTCGCAGCGGGAAGAACCCGGAAAATCGTGAGGATTTTTCTCTGGTTTCGAGCTTGTTTTGGTTACGCGACTGTGTGTATGTGCGTGAGTGCTACTGGTGTGTTTGTGTGCTTAAAAATATATTCGCCATGAATTATTTACCCAAAACGAAAGCTGGAAAGTTTTGAGGCAGTTTTGGACGACGACGTGGATGACGACGGAGTTGTTTCGCCAGCAAAAAGTTTCCACTTTCGAGCACTTTGACGGGCCATTTGCAGCGGCATCAAGGATGCAGCAGCCCGACTCTGGAGATGTGGAATGCATTTCCCGAAGCGCAGTATGTGTGACTTTATCCCCTACCATTATAGCCCCCCTTGCCATGGGGAAAACCCCACGATTTTCCGCCGAGTCGCTTGCTCTCTCTCTCTTTCTCAGTGTATTTTTTTTGCTTGGCTCGCGTCAGCGTGTAGAGTTTCGATTTCGTTAGAAAATCGAAACAATGGCGGGCTCGAGGGCTCGAGGATTGTGGGTGTCGTTGCTGCGGCTACCTGTAGATGCCGCACAAGCACAGGGACACACGATTGCGAGGGCGATGGCGAGTCCTTGAGCGGTCGTGTCCTGCCACTGCCCTCCGCTTCCGACTCTAATTAATTTCTAATTCAAGGTCCAATGCGTGGCCACTGAAGGTTAAACATGGACACGAAGCAGCTAGATTTTAATGCCGAAACTTTTTCAAATGCGCACTGGGCAGGTTGTGATTTTTGTGTATTTCCGCGGCAATCAAGGATTTCCCTGTAATCCCACAAAGTAGCTAGTTAGCCAGGGATCATCGTTTTTAGTGGGTAACGAACCCACATAGGCCGTAACTTAATCTCCCCCGGGACTTGTCGTAGGCAATTAAGGTTGGCAAACAGACAACAAATGAACACTTGGCGCTTCAGAGTGGAAAACCCGCATTACGCATACGCCACATTGGCCCACGGGCAGCGGTCTGGCAACATCGAGGTGCGATGATGAGGGAGAAGCTCTCAGACCATACGCTCACCTCAGACTCTCGGAAAGTGCAGCAGCAGCGGAGAGCAAGACGTCCGCTTGCCGAAATAATACAAAAAAAAAGGAACCCCCCCCCCATTTTTCAGAATTTTCTCGCCAGAGCGGAAAATTCAGTGACTTTCCACAGTCAGTGTGAAACGAACCAACAACGCAAACGAAACGAACGCGAAACGCGCGCGCGAGAAAACAAAACTAGAATAGAATAGACCAAATTAACCTACGCCGCCCCGTCTCCCCCGCGAAACACAGAGAGAAAGAGAGACCGTGCGGGCCTAACCCAATCCTAACTATAAACAATAATCGAATCAACGAAATTTTTAAATTAACATCGAATGAGTAATACCTGAGCAATTCATAACCCGACAAAAGCAGAAGGAGAACCAGAAGCCGAGCCACAAACAAAGAATCCACAAGTAGCTGGCAGGCACAAGATACACCATCTAGAAGATAGACAGATAGATATCCGCGCAGATAATTGCTGCTTCTCGGTACGGCGGCATTAGGGCTCTAAAAATAACCAGCGAACGCGTATATTCGCGGAAACAATTGCAGGGCACCGGTGCAAGTGACGGCACCCCGAGGATCTGTGAGTAGCCATAATAATAATGTCCCCCCATCGCCACCGCCTTCCGATCGCTTGGTTTGCTGGTTTGCTGGTTGGCTGGTTGGTTTGTTGGGAAGGAAAATCGAAATAACAAACTTCAGTCACCTCTCTGCGTCACACATTCGAGAAATACTCGAAAACGCGGGCACGCGGAATGAGAGTCGTGTGGCTTGTGCCCCTGCCTCATGGCCTGACCCCCCATTGCCACACAGTCATAATTCTCAAATCGAACTAGGAATTGGTTTGAAAATTATTAAAATATATTATTTTGTTAATATTTAAAGACAGAGTGGTTGAAAGTTTACCTTGAAGTTATGGGAAATGCTTTTAGCGGCTGAAAATAATGTGAAAGAAGTACTTTGAAAGTTTAAACAAATTTTACTATTTTTCATGAGAAATTGCTTATAAAATGATGCTGCCTTTGGCCTTTACTTATTTAATCTATACTTTTTATTTCAAAATTAGTTTGTTTAAAGTTTATGAATCACTAACTAAAGAAGCATGAACACAAAAAATATTTATAAACCTTTATGGTGTGCTTTAATAAGAAAGGAATTTAATAAACCATTTGAACCTTGTCTCTAATAAAATAATATAAAATTATTAGCAATATAATACATAAATTTCAAGTTGAAAGCATTACAGCTTTAATTAATCTTTTAAACAGCAATGGAAAGTCTTTAAAAGTTTAAAGTAGAATAGATAATATTATAGAAAATTAATCTACAAAACAAGAAGAAGCCAAAAGCCAAGCCAAAAGCAATACAGCTTCGATTATCTATTAAACAGCAATGGAAAGTAAATAACAATTACAAACAATATAAATAATATTAAATAAAAGAATATGAAGAATTTTTAAATTAAGCAACTAAGAATTTAAAACAAAACCCCTTTTACACCCATCCTGTAGGGACGACGAATTTTCGCACACGCTGTACAAGTTTCCCCATAACTCATGACCCCCTGTATGTGTCATTTGCCGTGTTGTTACTCCTGGTACTGGTACCACACGGCGTATGGTGGATAGAGGCGGCCGGCGGCGGATAGATGGATAGCTGGGATGGATGAGTGGCGCACACTTTTTATAGCCAGCAACAGTCACAAGTCACACAAGCCGCACAATCAAGCGCTCGTCTCGGTGTTTATGTCAATTTGAATTTTGCATGCGGCCGCTAAACTTGACTGTGCTGATGTGTCCTTTGTTGTTAGGTGGGGTGGTGGGTCCTGAGTGGGCCTGCAGGGGAAACCGGAAGTTGGCGCAAACTGCGCTTCATATTGCAACTTTGTGTGGCGGCTTTTAGGGGGAGGAGTGGATGCCACTTGTCGAAGCGGAAACGGATTTCCTGTGTGCTCCTTGCCCAGTGTGTCTCCTGTTTGCCATTCCATCAGTTTCGTCTTGCTCCCTGCCATTCCTGAGGGTGTGGGTGTCCTTGCATTTGCAGCACAGGAAATTTTAAATTGAATGTGCAGGCTATTTGCTGTTGCTGTTGCTTTGTTGTTTGCTCAGCTTTCAGGCTGTGTCCTGCTTTTTCCTCTGATTTCCTATCCTCTTTGCCACTGGGCCTGATTTGTTGTTCTTTCGTGGCAGGAGGTCCTGGGAGAATGGCACAGGAAGAAATTCTAGCGAAATTGTGACGGAGAGCAAACAGCTTTTATTTATTTACTTTCACAACTCTCGAAATTGTGTTCTTTTTGGGTTGAAAATGCTGTTGCTTTTATGTTTATTTTAATGATATTTGCGACTGTTTATTAAATTTTAAAGCTCGTTTCCTCATTTAATTTGCCCACAAAATAATCAAATTCAAAGTATTTTTGCTTCAGTTATGTAAATAAATATTTTCCTGTCCCCGTTTTTGTCTCAGTGTGAGGAGAATGTGTCCCCGTTGCCGTTGGTCGCATTAGTTCGTGTTGGTATTTTCTGGGCAGCAGCCGGAAGAAGCAAATACTGGGGAATCTGCTGGGAAATAGGCCCGCTCTGTGGAGGAATGGCCACTCCGTGGAGGTGGCCAAAGGCTTTACTCGTATCTCCGGCCTCTCCTGTTGCATTGCCCTCCTGCTGCTCCATGCTGCTCATTCCGGAGGCGGCACAACTTGCATATTTGCCGAGATTTATGTCTGCTGTCAGCAACACACACACACGACGGCGAAGAGGAACGGCCTGTTGTGTAACAGCTCCCAGGAGTAACCTAATTTCCGTTGCTGCTTGCTGGTTAAACAAATATCGACCTCGCAGCACTGCACATCCGCTGGCCCCGTTGCCAGCCCTCCTCCGGCTGTGCGGAGAGTCTTTCAATCGGTGTCGCCGCACAGCGGGACTCCGGCGACCCACTCTGGTTTTTGGGATTTCGGGTCTCCGCATCTCGAACTGGAGAGAGAGAGAGGGGCAGGCTGAGGGGGAGTGGCATCTGTGAGTGCGCATATCTGTGCCAATTCGGTGGCTCTAGTACGGCCCTTGTCCTTAAGTGTTAGTGTTATTGTTATGCCTAGTTGCCGTTGTAATCCTTCGGCCTCTCTCCCTCGCCCACAAAATGTGTATTAGGCCCTGTTTCATCCCATAAACACTTAACGTCGATGCTGATGTCGATTGCTGTCGCCGTCGTCGTTGCTTTGTCTACCTCGGCTTGGTGACTTATTGCACCAGGAACTAGGAAAGCTATGGCCATAGACAGGGACATTGTCGTGGTCGAAGTGCCACTAAATATCCATCAAGTCATCCTGGCATAGGCGAGGTTAGAGATGTAGTAATGGCGCTTTTTCTATGTAGAAATGTTTCTAAAAATCGCACTCAACTCTACCTTCTTATTATCATATATTTTTTAAGCAAACTCCTATTTTTTCCACCTCTACTGTGCCTGTGTGTGCGGACAGTTTCCTTGGGTGTGTGCTGGCTTGACTTCAAGCAGCCTCAAGTCGTTGCTGTCGCTCGTTGTTCTCGTTATTCTTATTATTCCAGCCACCCGGGGGGCCGCCACCCCCTCATAACTGCCATTTGCGTAAGTGTATGTGTAAGTGCATGCAGGCCCGCGTATGCGTGTGCCATGTGCATGTGTGTTGATTCCCAATCCTTTTGTATTTGACACAATACAAGGATAGTTAAGCTGGAGAGAAAGAAGGAGGAGGAGGAAAAAGGAGGGACTGTGTGTATGAATATTTCATTATATATATCGGATTTCTAGGAGCTTCGGTTTCGCCATCAGCCAGCTGCGAGGACCCATCAAGTCCTTGCCAAGTGCCTGTCGTTTTGGCCTGATTTGAAGTGGAATTGCTGCTAAATTAAAACGCCTGAAAGCTTTGTTCTACTAATTATTATCTAATAATAAAGTAGATTATCTACTAATAAAGTAGAATTAAAATTGAAGGAAAACAAAAATAATAATACTAAAAGATAAGCCGATTTGTGGGTAAAATGGTCAGTGAATTTCCTTTAAACTTTAAAGGCAGCAATAAATTAAGTTTAAATATAAAAGAAGCACTTGAAAAACCAAGCATAAACCAAACTTATAGCCAATAAATGGGAAGCTGGTCTAAATGTTAGTTTGAGTCCTGATTTTCTGTCCATTTCCATTGTAATTGCTCTTGCCATTAGCCTGTCAGTTTACGTTCTCCTTCGAATAGCGAACAAGTCATCAATCAAAGCCCGCCGCCGTTCGTCTTGATGTGCATCATTTGCCTATCAGTGTCCAAGTTTTCCCAGCAATTTGCCACCGCAGGAGCTCAAGGAAGTGGAGCTTCATGTTTCGATTTCCGTTACAGAGCAAGTCCAGCGTGACTCACACATGTATTTTTGACGCTGACTTCCGATTCAGCGTTCGATGCCATTCGAGGAGCCGTAAAACACGCCAGATGAAAACAAATTAAATGTCTGCGAAATGGAGAAGATCTCGTAAATAATGGAATTCAAAAACAAAGCACAAAAATATGCTGGGCAATCAAAAACGAATTAAAAAGAGCATTTTAAATCCATAATCTGCCAGCCAGGAAAT
The DNA here is from genome assembly GCA_018905715.1 of Drosophila lini. NCBI lineage: Eukaryota > Metazoa > Arthropoda > Insecta > Diptera > Drosophilidae > Drosophila > Drosophila lini. Next base: position 4,935 of record JAEIIL010011847.1, on the reverse strand, counting down.
TGAGATAGCTCTGGATCGGACAGCTGTCGGGGAGGGGAAATATTTTCCAAGGGTTTGGAGCTCATGGAATTGAATTGCTTTTAGTTGGGGAATTTCTTTAAGACTGAATGGCCAGCGTTTAGGACAAATGAATCAGATCTCCCAGTCATTGCGGGCCATTTTAAAAATTCATTGTTTTGCGGTTGGGTTGGAAAAGGCATCTAAATTTTTAATTTATTTGCTTAAGAGCATCTGCACTGGACATCTTAAGTATATAGTTGTTGTACAATGGTAACTGGTTACAGCTTCCTGAGAAGAGAAGGTTTACCCTACCAGGAATACATTCCATTGTGTGTACTTAGAACAAAGGAGCACTGGCTCAAAAGGAGTAAAAGTGTTCCCCCTAAAAGGTAACCTAAACAAAGAACTAAAGAAAATATAAAAGCTAAAATTTTGTGGTTTTCCCAGGAAAGCTAAATACATAAAGAAGTCCTTCAAGTATCATTTGGTAAACATTTTCCTTAAAAGCAACCATACCTTATATATTTGTTTTATGTTAGAAACCCCTTTATTAATTGCCTTTTAATAAGTAAAACTCATTTCAAATCTCTTTGAACTGAGTATTTATCGATTTGATATTTAGGAAAACATCTTTAATGACACTTGTTGACAAGAAGAAATTACTGAATAGCCCATTAAATCAAAATCAAAAAGTGTTGCCAATATAAAGGAATATTTTTCGAGTGTTTTTCTCCAGTTTAATGCCATTTGTGTGGCCTGCAGCTGGCAGCTTACTCGTATTCCTTGTTTGTTTTTTAATTTCGAAATTGTATAACCTGTGTGTGTGTGTGTGATCCACCGCCAGCACACCCTTCCAGGGCGGGTGCGTGTCTGTACTCCAGTTAATGGCCTGTGACGTGTACTGGCCCGGGAGGGGCTTCCAACACACAATCCCCACCAGCGGGGATTTCCCTAAGCTCCTTGTGCAACGAGGGAAAACTGAGTGCTCCCGATGCGGCGTGGTAATTGCATTTACAGAAAGTGGGGCACACATGTGACGTTCGGTGGGTGCATTATTAAGTGGACACCGGGATAAGTGGCCACTGGACGTAAAGTGCCTGCCCAGCTATTAGCCGGGACTGGAACAGGACCCTCAACCGATATTATCCGCAAACCGTTGTCAATTATCACCTAGAAGCGTGCATTTTAAGGGGAAAGTGATTCAGCCGCTGGCCAACGAGAGGCAAACAAAGCAGTGCCAATAATATATACATTATTTAAGCGATCAACGGACGCGATGCGATGGATGCGTTCATTCATATTTCTTTATGCCCAAATATTGCTCATACGCCCCGTCCACACGTCTTTCGTCTCGATATGTAACAGCTGTTCGCCACCCGCGGCGAGAGCACTATTAATTGGAAGCCACAGCTCGCTCTTCTGTCGCTTTCCAGATAAATTCAGCGATCTCGGGATCCCTGAAATGAACACAGAGAGCGAGGGAGAGAGTGGAAGAGAGAGTGCAAGGGAGAGCGAGTAAATTGGCTTGAATCTGGCATGGATGCTGGCGGGGATTTCTTTTCGCTTTGCAAGCGTTTGGCGTTTGGACGTGTCGCACGAATGTCGTCGCCACTAGAACAATCCGCACAAGAAAGTTAGTTGAACGGGGCGTATACGCAACGTGCCCCACTGAGAGGTTTTGCGGGGATTTCGGGAACTTGCGGATTGTTTCTCCTCGTCGTCGTCGTCGTTGTCGTACTCGTATTTGTCGTCATCATCGCCGTCGCCGTGTCGTTACTACGCGATCCCGATTCTCCCCATTTTCGAATCTTTTCGGCCGACAGTCGCTGCCCGCCGCTCGTGCGTTCCGCTCGCTCTTCCTGCTCCACCGCACATCCGCATCCGGCAAACGGCATTCCGCTTATACCGCATCCGGAGCGGTATTTGCTGCTCCACAAACAGCTGATTTGGAAGCAATCAAGGCACGGGAACGAAAGAATTTAATTCAACGACATCGCATTTTCAACGCGCTTTGACTTTCTGCTATTTTTAACGTACACTTTTCACATTTTCACATCTTATTTTCTGTTTTTTTTTTTTTTCATTCTTTCTTAACAAATTTTTGCCCGAGTTTCGCTTGGTGTCAGTGTGTGTGTGCGTGTGGAAAATTTCGTTGCGTTAAATGAGTTATAAAACAATATAGATTAACGCTCGGCACTCGTGTGTCTCAATTGAGAAAGGCAAATAAATAACGGCCATTAAGCCTGGCCAATCAGTTCGAAGTTCGAATAACAAACGGGCCGGAAAGAGTGCTAAATATCTACAATAAAGCCTCTTGAAGCCGAAATGTGCAGTTGAGAAATTCTATAAATCGATTAAGCCCCTTGAGGGTGGTGCAACTGCAGTCCAAGTCAAGTTAAGGGGGTATAACTAACTACCTTAGAACAAGGCCTGTGCTGGGTGTTAATACTTAATTTATGTGAACCTATAAATAATTTCAATTTAGAGAATGTGCTGCTGTTGACTGCCGCGGCCATCTTCTATATAATATAGTGCGAGTTGTACGAAAAAAATATGCTAAAAATACCGAAAACTGAACGCTGCGTGTTCGCTGGCAAGAGAGTGTGTGTTAGCCAACGAGTGTGTGTGTTTGTGTGTGTGCGAGAGAGACTGCAGTGCGAATTGATTAAACTAAAAGCGGAGGAAAGGCAAAGTGTAAAATGCAAAAAGCAAAAACACCAAAACGCATCCCAACACAAACAAAACAGGATCGTGTGTTTGCCTGCCTGCCGTTCGTCCATCAACATATTCGACGTCAGTCAGTGGACTATTATTTAATTTTCAATCCATCTAGCCCAAGGCAGAAGGCAAAAGAAAAGCAAAAGAAAAGCTAAAGAGCAAGACGCGGGCGGGGACAGTTTTCGCACAAAATTGTAGGAGAATGAAACGAAAATGAAATAGACTTTGGCATGAAACACTAAAATACGGTTGAACAATATTACGAATATTTTCGTTGCTCGGCGAGCGAATTTCATCTGAGTTCTCAGTTCATTTCAGTTTGAGTTTTTATTTGAATTTTGCTTTCGCTTTGTTCGAAAATCTTTTAAAATAACAATGATACATGCCCCGTCTCCTGGCCACCGCCTGGTCTCTTTCGCTGGCCGCTGGCTTGTTTATAAATAAATGCTCATACGTAAATGTTCTTTATCAGAAGAATAAAGAGAGAGAGTCTGATAATGTGGCCTGGGAAATATATTTACTGGGGCTGCTGCGCCAGATTGATTGCTCTATTTGCTGTATTTGTTGTCTTGGCAATATCATCATCGATTTATGGTTAACCGAGCCTCGCATCCAAGAGCCTCTGAGATTTACAGCAGGTGTGTGAGCACATATTCTTGGAATTGCTATTGAATCAGTGATGGGAAGTATCTGCGAAGTTGTATTTCAGCTTCAGTCTAGCCAGGTAGCTCACGTTTTTAGTCTGGGATTTTGTCTTTAAGAAGCACGGATGGGTGCAGTTTCCCCGATTTAATTATTTTCTTAAAGACATATATTACTATTTAAAATCTTCTTGAAAACCGGAATAGTTATATATGTTTTCTAATTAAAAAATCGTTATTAAAAGGCTCTAAAATAAATGCGAATAAAATTCTCTTTACAAAATTATTTAATAAATGTTTTAAATTCATCATATGACATTGTAAACTTTCCCAAAACTTTTAAAAGAACATACAAAACCTTTTCGTATAAAACCCTATATTTTGTAAGTTTTTTATGAGCCTCTATACCAAGACCCATTCAACTTCACTCAGTACTTTGCTCCTTTACCTACATAAAAGGTTAATACCTGGCCCCATCACTATCCCTCTTCCAGCAGGTGTGCAAACACCTCTCACCTGGCCTGTTGCTGCAATGCTCTGCCACAATTTCCCCAGCTCGAAATCAATTTTGCTTTTAAACAACAGCAAAAAAAAAAAAAAGAGAAAAAAGACTCGGCAACTCCTGGTTGCGTGTGTTTTCATCATCATTAATGTTTAAACAAAACAACATTGTCAGACTGGGGGAGATGGAGAACAAGAACAAGAACAAGAAGACGGGATAGAGAGGGAGAGACTGCCTCCTTTGTTCTCGATTCCGCTCGGTGTGTGTATGTTGTCTATTAATAACAAAGCTTCTGAAGAATTCGCCTCTCCTGGCGTCTCGACGCGATGCGACTCGACTCCGCAGCTCCCGTCTCATCTCGTTTCAAATAAAATAAAACCCAAATCGCTTTGGCGTCGACCGCAAAAGAACAATAAAAGCGAGAGCAGCAGAGTTTAAGTCAGAAGCTAATACGAGTAAGCAGAATGTTTGCCGAGTTCGTTGTGTTGCAAGATGATTAAAGTAAACAAGACCGGGGAATCCAATAGTTCAAACGGCAGTGATGGAACGCTGTTGCTTGGTCCCCATCAAACGCTTAATTCTGGGGAATTGCAACTCCTCCAAATTCCCCCGATTGAGTGGCAGGAATTTCCCAGTTTGTGGCATTACCCTCGTCCATGTCTCGTCGCTATTTGGGAGTATGCTGTAGTTGCGCTTGCCAAGGGGGAATTCTGCAACCATGCTGGCCACACGTCGAATACGCAATTTGGCGCATCACGTATACGCGCTTTTTACCCCCACAGCTGATGTTTTGTTGTTTTTGTTAAAACTGTTTTCAGGGGGTTGTTTTTTGGTGCATTCTTTATGAGACAAACGGAATTTTTAACGGGGAAAATATTTTCTTTTCGAAAAAGTTAAGCAAATATTTATTGAACTCTTTAAACTATCTGAAAGGCCAGGAATATTCTATTAAATATTATAGAGAATATATAACATTACGTGTGTTGTACTCTTCAAACTATCTGAAAAGTGAGAAATAAATTCTTTAAAATCTTAAAAAGAATATATAATATTATGGCAGAGTAAAATGAACAT